>JAXIVJ010017396.1:0-26219 GCA_036785665.1 Chirona hameri
AACAAATGCCATTACCTATTCGTTTTTTCAGCTCGAAATACCCAATATAGCAAAATTCCAAGACAACTTTCAAGGTGACCTTTTAAAGGAAAATATGTAAAGAATTTCATTAACAATTAAAAAAAAAATATAGAAAAAAAATAACGGTCGGTACTCACAAGTACTTGGTAACGAATTCACTGTCCGAGCTAAAATTAGCCATCCTACGCATTGTTATTTATCATGAATGCATATCATATGTTTCATGCGCTCTGCTCTATCTTTTGCGAATATGTACCAAACTTATATGAACAATGAACAAGCATTTGAAAAAAGTGCATTGAAATGGGGCAGTTTAGCTTGGCCCCGGACAGCGACCTATTTAGTGTTCTCGACTTTGTTTTACAATAAATAGGAAATTTCCCAAAATGTTATTTTGAAATATAAAAGTTTTTATTTCACTTTTAAATTGAGGCACGATCAATTTGATACCATACATGTGTCACAAATAAATGCTGATAAATTAATCAAAAGGTGAATATTTCCCTTTAATCGTATTACACCATCTACATAACCCCGATACGAAACCTGACTCGCTCGATTCTTTCACGAGATAGATCATATTGAGGCTGTTAGGTATCGACGGCGATAACTGGCCCTTCTACTACTGTAGATTAGGAGTTCCGCGCTGTTATGAGCACTTCCTTCAGATACCCTCGTAAGAAATTTCCGTCCGTTGAGGTCAACGTGTTTTTTTGACAACCAAACATTATCGAAGGTCGGTCCTCCTGCAAACAAAAAAAAATATTGGCTGTTATATGTTCCCAAACACTACATGCAAGTTAGTTCGCTAAATGGTAGACGAGGCTTAACACTTTCCTTTTTATAATACTTAATGTTTCGACTTCAGCAGCATGAAATCATCTTTTTGGGGATGCTAGATGGCCTGAAATTTATTTAATACAACCATTTATTTATATAGCCAGCTAATTTATAGCCAGCCAATTCGTTCGCTGCCCATTTTCCGGTCCGATTTATATGTTATGAAAGCGATTTGGACAGAACTGCAAGGCAAACTTAGGACATTAACACAACGACGGGCACATTACTGCATACAACTTGACCCGTACTGAGCAAAACGATTTTCGTTCTGTTCCTCGTTTTTCTCCCAAGTCCCATGCCGTTCACAGTATCTGCACAGTTTAGCCGTTTAATTGCCGGAAATATGTCATCCAGCTTCAATACAATCTCCCAGACTGAGGTCCCACGTCACGCTAGCCATGCGTTCAATGGGCCTGTTCCCGTTGCACCTCTAACCTCCTCCAAGTTGCTCCAACATGCACCTGTCCTATAATAATTCACAGACAGTTGCAAGTTGGAGCAACTTGGAGGAGGTTAGAGGTGCCACTGGAACAGACCCATTGTTGAACTCAGCGACTGCAGTCCATCAGCGCCCTGCCGGTTGCGGGCTGAACTACGGGCAGGTCACACGTCGGTCCGCAGACCGCTGAGACAGCGTTTTAGCGTCAGGAACTATTCACGTTTGCCTTCATCATAAGTTATCCATTAGCTAGAAGCGAAATATTTTGGTTGGATAGTGGTCAGTAAAGACGGCGCTATCCGGGTGTATATTGTTTTTTGTGTGTGTGAAAAATCGCCTTCGTGTTATCCTTTGCGGTGTTGGGAAGAATAGCATGGTCACAAAATATTACAAAAATATTGCAACGCCTGTCAGCCTGCCTAAATATCACTCAAACAGCTTTGTGTTACGATATAATTTAAAGAGGGTACCTTCGCCTGCAAAGTGGTGAAGTCTCAGCGTTCTATGTTCAACAGTTCCGAGTACCGATTTAAATACTGAAAATGCCGTTTTTTATGTAAGTTATCATAACTTTCGACTTGAACTAAGCTTTGCTCTGAACGTCATTTGACACGCCAGGCCAATGTACTCTTTGTCGAATCGTGTTTGTCGCATGTCGCTACGACCCTCGGTTTGCGAATTATCGGCCTGGGATCGACGCGCGCTTGATCGTTTTCGTCGATTTGTGTGAATTTGTCCGTTTCCTATGTTAAACCAATGACGCAGTAGTCGCCGACACAGCGGCCGACATGTATGTCGGATCTTGTTGAAATTTTAATACGTTGGTGCGCCTCTGCCACCGGACCTTCGTGGCAAAGTTCACGTACCTAGCTGCAACGGTTGTCGAGTTATTAGCCTATTTGTGTATGACCATTACGTTATTTGATTTCCACGTACGTACCACGCACGCACGGACGGACGGAAGTCTTATAATTAATAATAAGGGGTTCTCCACCATTTCCATGACCCGAAGTGAATCGGCGTCATTGGGAATAGAACTCGCCGAGCGCCGTGCATGCTACATATCTGGTGTTACGGGCCTGTATTGGAAGAAACCAACATTCAAGCTACTGAAAATTATGTAGACGCCTCCCCTGCCATTCAGCGGACATTTTTTTATCACAGCAAAAGCCCGCCTGCACCGTCGTAGTCAAGTATTATTCATGTGAAGTGCTTGCGCAAGTATCAGTAGGTAGGAACCGGACGGGCAGGCGGACCGGCAGAAACTGTCCCAGCGAAGGCCTGACTCGGCGCCGGCCGGTGACGTCACCAACATCGATTGGTGACGTGTTTGTGTATGTGTCCTCATGTCTTTACCTACACGCAGACGGCAGCACCGATGACGGTGAAATTTGCACACACGATAACACTTCCAGATATTTACAATGGATAAGCCAGAAGGTTATGTATCTAAATTCTGCCGGCCAACAGGAATTGCGCGATCGGGTGGTGAGGTCAGGACCTGCGCAACAAGCTCTGCTTAGCGTGGGTCCTGACCTCGGAAATCCATCCATCCAAAACATTCGGACTAAAAATAAAAAAAATGTAAACAGTAGGCAGCCTACCGATTTGGTAAGGACAAGAGCCATTCGACCTTGAACTCGGCTGACCACCGGATGACGTCACTGGTGGTAGCCGGCTCCTTTGTCGGCGCCGCGCTCATGCAGAAAACGTAGTCAGTCGCCAGTTACAGCTCGCTGTTTCGTACGGCCAGGGATTCACGAAGACGAGCGTGGTGAATTCTTAGTGCCCATTAATTCCTAGCAAATGCTAAATTGTATGATTCTGCCCAAGTGAATTGCCGGATATGCCGCGAAACGCGCCGTGGCATGCCGTGGCTCTGCCTCCAGTGACGTCACATCAAGCTTCTGGCTCAAACGAGGCGGATATAGCGGTGTCACCCCCTGCGAGCCGCAGTCCACACACAAATCTTGCGCAACACGAATTACTATCGCCCCGCTGAACGGCCTCTGTTCTGTACTCCTCAAAAGATGCATACCCGAACGGAGGAGGACGGCGACACACTACCGTTCTGTCTCCGTTGTAATTGAACAGCGTGTGTCGTTCACGTGCCGTTTCCCAGCCGCCAGGCTGCGCACAGTGCTCATTATCGTTGATATTGCGCATCTTTAGTTCCGTGAACAAACGAACTCGTGATCGTTTGCTTAAATATTTTATAGAGCTGCAGGATTATCTTAGAACTGCAGGAATATTTTAGAGCCGCAGGATTAACCGAAGGTTGGTTTCCTCATTAGAATAATGTACTATTATTTAGAATTGTGTTTTCCATTGGGAAACTTAATTATATGCGATATGTGCGATGTATGTGCGAGTATCATGCCAGAAGTGATCATTTGCAAAGGTGTGGTACCTACTTGTCTAAGATTTGTCACCGATTACTCCACCGATGGCTATAGATTTGTCACCGATTAGAATGGCAGAACGGTAACTTTGCCCAGCCCTGAGGGCCAGAAATGAAGTAAGTGCGCCAAGAAGCGTGACGTCCCTGATTCGTCAATGAAACAAATCGCTGACACTAAATAGGTCGCAGTCTGGGGCCAAGTTAATCTGCCGAATGCATCACGGTTTTCTGAAATGTATATGGATTGATTATGGGAAACGGTTCAGATAAATATTTCATGTGTGCATCGTAATGTATTAAATACCTGTTTGTTGAAAATTCATGCGAAAAACGTCCCATTTATTTTAAAACAAAGTCGAGATCACTAAATAGGTCGCCGTCCGGGGCCAAACTAAACTGCCGATTTCAATGCACTTTTTTCAAATGCCTGTTGATTGTTCATATAAGTTTGGTATATATTCGCAAAAGATAGAGCGCATGAAACATATGATATGCCTTCATGATACATAACATTGCGTAGGCAGGCTAATTTTAGCTCGGACAGTGAATTCGTTACCAAGTACTTGTGAGTACCGACCGTTATAAGCGTGGAACGCTTATCAACTTTAACTTGAAATATCTTTCGTTAGGCATGTTTTATGCAAAATGTGATCAATTTACAATATATTTTGGTCTCGTCTGTCGATTTCAAGTAATAACTCCATTTTTGTGGAGAAGGGTAAATATTTCCCTTTAAAGGGAAATATTGGTCACTTCGAAAATTGTCTTGAAATTTGGATATCCTGTATTTCGAGCTGAAAAAAACGATATGGCATTTGTTTGGACGATAGAAGGATATCCGTCGAAAAATGGGCATATTTCTCTTTCCTCCTCCATGGCCATAACAAACTTCATGACAATTATGACGTCATGCATATGGTGGCTTTGATATGTAAACTATTGCACACAATAACGACGGACTTTAGGCATGTATACGCAGGCTGCTTGTATAACGTAAACAACCGTTGTGAGGACCCGAAACAAGTTTCGTGCCCCGATCGGGGCACGAAACAGCGTCTTCTAAAGGGGCCCACTTGTCCTGTGTCGAAATTACTTAGCGTAGGGAGCTATTTTTTCTTCACACAACCCATTTTTTCGATCTGCTTTACAAATCTGCTATATCAGTTCAAAACCCCATGTTAAAGGTGACTTTAACCCTCGCCCGGGTAGGGGGGAGGGTGGATGCCACCCCCTTCGGTTTTTCTAGAATAACTCGCGTCGTTTCCAACCGATTTCGATGCAACTTTCAGTAACCTACTTTTAAGAAAAAAATCCCACATACTCTGAAATTTTTTAATTCTAACCTACATGAACCGTGACCTATCACCTGTTTCTCAAGGTCATGTCAGGCGCAACTGGCTTCCCGCAGTATCGATGCTTGTAACTTCTGCAGTTTTCGAGTGTTTGTTGTTCAGGAGCATATGCACAGGTGTTTCCAGGTGACAGTTGTGGTTTTACTGAGATTGTGAACTCGATTGACCTTTTCAGAGGTCAACTGAGGTCATTGACCTCCAATGACCTCAGATGACTTTGTTGGGCTTCTGGCGGTTTCTAGGACATGTTGTGACGCTGATTGCAAATTTGGGATCCATTTTACATAATTATATGTTCCACTGTGGTCATGCGCTTCCACAGGTCAACCGAGGTTACTGACCTCAGATGACCTGACATGACCTTTATGGAATTTTGCAGTTTTTAGGACATTTTGTGACGCTGATTACGAATTTGGCACCCATTAAGCATTATGATATGCTCATTCACGATTCTAGCTCGATACAATTCAATTTATACGCATTTTCAATTTTGATGATATTGTAATCATTGACATGACCTCAGAGGTCACCTAATGACCCAAGACCTTAAAATAGGATATCAGCGGCTTTCACTTGTCACAAGCAACACGCTCGTCTTTGAATCGAAGCTCTAACTCAATTAGGGGCGAAACGCTAAGGGGAGGGGGGGGGGTCGTGCCAACCCCCACCCGGACACGTAGTGATTTTGCCCTACCCGGGCGAGGGTTAAAGCCATAGGCGTAGAAGCCGGGGGCAGGGGGGGGGGTGGGGCAACCGCCCCCCCCCCTCCCTTCCAACATTTTGGATTTTAACATTACGCTTATGGGCGTTGCATGGAAAGAATCGACTTCAGAATGCCTCCTGCCCCCCAAAAATTATAGAGCCTGATTCACTGGAAGATCAATAACGTATTACTACGACCAAGGGCTCCGCCACAGGTTTGAAGTTGGGGGGGGGGGGCGTGGATTCATGAGCTAAACGACATATAGGGCCGAGTATATGGGATATGGTGGGAACTGGGCTCTACACCTGACCAGGCCCCTGATACACGCCTTTGCCAGCACCGGGTCACTGCTCCAATAGGGTCGGACTAAGACCGACCGGGCCCCTGCCTCGATCGGACCCGTATCAAGAATTTGCAAGGATCGAGCCCTGTTGTGACCGGGCCCCATAGCTATGTATATGTATATGTATATGTATATGTATATGTATATGTATATGTATATGTATATGTATATATATATATATATATATATATATATATATATATATATATATATATATATATATATACATATATATATATATATATATATATATATATATATATATATATATATATATATATATCTATATATATATATATAAACATATATATATATATATATATATATATATATATATATATATACATATACATATACATATAAATATACATATACATATGCATATACATATACATATACATATACATATACATATACATATACATATACATATACATATACAAATACATATACATATACATATACATGTACATATACATATACATATACATATACATATACATATACATATACATATACATATACATATACATATACATATACATATACATATACATATACATATACATATACATATACATATACATATACATATACATATACATATACATATACATATACATATACATATACATATACATATACATATACATATACATATACATATACATATACATAGCTATGGGGCCCGGTCACAACAGGGCTCGATCCTTGCAAATTCTTGATACGGGTCCGATCGAGGCAGGGGCCCGGTCGGTCTTAGTCCGGCCCTATTGGAGCAGTGACCCGGTGCTGGCAAAGGCGTGTATCAGGGGCCTGGTCAGGTGTAGAGCCCAGTTCCCACCATATCCCATATACTCGGCCCTATATGTCGTTTAGCTCATGAATCCACGCCCCCCCCCCCCAACTTCAAACCTGTGGCGGAGCCCTTGGTCGTAGTAATACGTTATTGATCTTCCAGTGAATCAGGCTCTATAATTTTTGGGGGGCAGGAGGCATTCTGAAGTCGATTCTTTCCATGCAACGCCCATAAGCGTAATGTTAAAATCCAAAATGTTGGAAGGGAGGGGGGGGGGCGGTTGCCCCCCCCCCCTGCCCCCGGCTTCTACGCCTATGGCTTTAACCCTCGCCCGGGTAGGGCAAAATCACTACGTGTCCGGGTGGGGGTTGGCACGACCCCCCCCCTTAGCGTTTCGCCCCTAATTGAGTTAGAGCTTCGATTCAAAGACGAGCGTGTTGCTTGTGACAAGTGAAAGCCGCTGATATCCTATTTTAAGGTCTTGGGTCATTAGGTGACCTCTGAGGTCATGTCAATGATTACAATATCATCAAAATTGAAAATGCGTATAAATTGAATTGTATCGAGCTAGAATCGTGAATGAGCATATCATAATGCTTAATGGGTGCCAAATTCGTAATCAGCGTCACAAAATGTCCTAAAAACTGCAAAATTCCATAAAGGTCATGTCAGGTCATCTGAGGTCAGTAACCTCGGTTGACCTGTGGAAGCGCATGACCACAGTGGAACATATAATTATGTAAAATGGATCCCAAATTTGCAATCAGCGTCACAACATGTCCTAGAAACCGCCAGAAGCCCAACAAAGTCATCTGAGGTCATTGGAGGTCAATGACCTCAGTTGACCTCTGAAAAGGTCAATCGAGTTCACAATCTCAGTAAAACCACAACTGTCACCTGGAAACACCTGTGCATATGCTCCTGAACAACAAACACTCGAAAACTGCAGAAGTTACAAGCATCGATACTGCGGGAAGCCAGTTGCGCCTGACATGACCTTGAGAAACAGGTGATAGGTCACGGTTCATGTAGGTTAGAATTAAAAAAATTCAGAGTATGTGGGATTTTTTTCTTAAAAGTAGGTTACTGAAAGTTGCATCGAAATCGGTTGGAAACGACGCGAGTTATTCTAGAAAAACCGAAGGGGGGTGGCATCCACCCTCCCCCCTACCCGGGCGAGGGTTAAAGTCACCTTTAACATGGGGTTTTGAACTGATATAGCAGATTTGTAAAGCAGATCGAAAAAATGGGTTGTGTGAAGAAAAAATAGCTCCCTACGCTAAGTAATTTCGACACAGGACAAGTGGGCCCCTTTAGAAGACGCTGTTTCGTGCCCCGATCGGGGCACGAAACTTGTTTCGGGTCCTCACAACGGTTGTTTACGTTATACAAGCAGCCTGCGTATACATGCCTAAAGTCCGTCGTTATTGTGTGCAATAGTTTACATATCAAAGCCACCATATGCATGACGTCATAATTGTCATGAAGTTTGTTATGGCCATGGAGGAGGAAAGAGAAATATGCCCATTTTTCGACGGATATCCTTCTATCGTCCAAACAAATGCCATATCGTTTTTTTCAGCTCGAAATACAGGATATCCAAATTTCAAGACAATTTTCGAAGTGACCAATATTTCCCTTTAAAGGGAAATATTTACCCTTCTCCACAAAAATGGAGTTATTACTTGAAATCGACAGACGAGACCAAAATATATTGTAAATTGATCACATTTTGCATAAAACATGCCTAACGAAAGATATTTCAAGTTAAAGTTGATAAGCGTTCCACGCTTATAACGGTCGGTACTCACAAGTACTTGGTAACGAATTCACTGTCCGAGCTAAAATTAGCCTGCCTACGCAATGTTATGTATCATGAAGGCATATCATATGTTTCATGCGCTCTATCTTTTGCGAATATATACCAAACTTATATGAACAATCAACAGGCATTTGAAAAAAGTGCATTGAAATCGGCAGTTTAGTTTGGCCCCGGACGGCGACCTATTTAGTGATCTCGACTTTGTTTTAAAATAAATGGGACGTTTTTCGCATGAATTTTCAACAAACAGGTATTTAATACATTACGATGCACACATGAAATATTTATCTGAACCGTTTCCCATAATCAATCCATATACATTTCAGAAAACCGTGATGCATTCGGCAGATTAACTTGGCCCCAGACTGCGACCTATTTAGTGTCAGCGATTTGTTTCATTGACGAATCAGGGACGTCACGCTTCTTGGCGCACTTACTTCATTTCTGGCCCTCAGGGCTGGGCAAAGTTACCGTTCTGCCATTCTAATCGGTGACAAATCTATAGCCATCGGTGGAGTAATCGGTGACAAATCTTAGACAAGTAGGTACCACACCTTTGCAAATGATCACTTCTGGCATGATACTCGCACATACATCGCACATATCGCATATAATTAAGTTTCCCAATGGAAAACACAATTCTAAATAATAGTACATTATTCTAATGAGGAAACCAACCTTCGGTTAATCCTGCGGCTCTAAAATATTCCTGCAGTTCAAAGATAATCTTGCAGCTCTATAAAATATTTAAGCAAACGATCACGAGTTCGTTTGTTCACGGAACTAAAGATGCGCAATATCAACGATAATGAGCACTGTGCGCAGCCTGGCGGCTGGGAAACGGCACGTGAACGCCACACGCTGTTCAATTACAACGGAGACAGAACGGTAGTGTGTCGCCGTCCTCCTCCGTTCGGGTATGCATCTTTTGAGGAGTACAGAACAGAGGCCGTCCAGCGGGGCGATAGTAATTCGTGTTGCGCAAGATTTGTGTGTGGACTGCGGCTCGCAGGGGGTGACACCGCTATATCCGCCTCGTTTGAGCCAGAAGCTTGATGTGACGTCACTGGAGGCAGAGCCACGGCATGCCACGGCGCGTTTCGCGGCATATCCGGCAATTCACTTGGGCAGAATCATACAATTTAGCATGTGCTAGGAATTAATGGGCACTAAGAATTCACCACGCTCGTCTTCGTGAATCCCTGGCCGTACGAAACAGCGAGCTGTAACTGGCGACTGACTACGTTTTCTGCATGAGCGCGGCGCCGACAAAGGAGCCGGCTACCACCAGTGACGTCATCCGGTGGTCAGCCGAGTTCAAGGTCGAATGGCTCTTGTCCTTACCAAATCGGTAGGCTGCCTACTGTTTACATTTTTTTTATTTTTAGTCCGAATGTTTTGGATGGATGGATTTCCGAGGTCAGGACCCACGCTAAGCAGAGCTTGTTGCGCAGGTCCTGACCTCACCACCCGATCGCGCAATTCCTGTTGGCCGGCAGAATTTAGATACATAACCTTCTGGCTTATCCATTGTAAATATCTGGAAGTGTTATCGTGTGTGCAAATTTCACCGTCATCGGTGCTGCCGTCTGCGTGTAGGTAAAGACATGAGGACACATACACAAACACGTCACCAATCGATGTTGGTGACGTCACCGGCCGGCGCCGAGTCAGGCCTCCGCTGGGACAGTTTCTGTCGGTCCGCCTGCCCGTCCGGTTCCTACCTACTGATACTTGCGCAAGCACTTCACATGAATAATACTTGACTACGACGGTACAGGCGGGCTTTTGCTGTGATAAAAATATGTCCGCTGAATGGCAGGGGAGGCGTCTACATAATTTTCAGTAACTTGAATGTTGGTTTCTTCCAATACAGGCCCGTAACACCAGATATGTAGCATGCACGGCGCTCGGCGAGTTCTATTCCCAATGACGCCGATTCACTTCGGGTCATGGAAATGGTGGAGAACCCCTTATTATTAATTATAAGACTTCCGTCCGTCCGTGCGTGCGTGGTACGTACGTGGAAATCAAATAACGTAATGGTCATACACAAATAGGCTAATAACTCGACAACCGTTGCAGCTAGGTACGTGAACTTTGCCACGAAGGTCCGGTGGCAGAGGCGCACCAACGTATTAAAATTTCAACAAGATCCGACATACATGTCGGCCGCTGTGTCGGCGACTACTGCGTCATTGGTTTAACATAGGAAACGGACAAATTCACACAAATCGACGAAAACGATCAAGCGCGCGTCGATCCCAGGCCGATAATTCGCAAACCGAGGGTCGTAGCGACATTCGACAAACACGATTCGACAAAGAGTACATTGGCCTGGCGTGTCAAATGACGTTCAGAGCAAAGCTTAGTTCAAGTCGAAAGTTATGATAACTTACATAAAAAACGGCATTTTCAGTATTTAAATCGGTACTCGGAACTGTTGAACATAGAACGCTGAGACTTCACCACTTTGCAGGCGAAGGTACCCTCTTTAAATTATATCGTAACACAAAGCTGTTTGAGTGATATTTAGGCAGGCTGACAGGCGTTGCAATATTTTTGTAATATTTTGTGACCATGCTATTCTTCCCAACACCGCAAAGGATAACACGAAGGCGATTTTTCACACACACAAAAAACAATATACACCCGGATAGCGCCGTCTTTACTGACCACTATCCAACCAAAATATTTCGCTTCTAGCTAATGGATAACTTATGATGAAGGCAAACGTGAATAGTTCCTGACGCTAAAACGCTGTCTCAGCGGTCTGCGGACCGACGTGTGACCTGCCCGTAGTTCAGCCCGCAACCGGCAGGGCGCTGATGGACTGCAGTCGCTGAGTTCAACAATGGGTCTGTTCCAGTGGCACCTCTAACCTCCTCCAAGTTGCTCCAACTTGCAACTGTCTGTGAATTATTATAGGACAGGTGCATGTTGGAGCAACTTGGAGGAGGTTAGAGGTGCAACGGGAACAGGCCCATTGAACGCATGGCTAGCGTGACGTGGGACCTCAGTCTGGGAGATTGTATTGAAGCTGGATGACATATTTCCGGCAATTAAACGGCTAAACTGTGCAGATACTGTGAACGGCATGGGACTTGGGAGAAAAACGAGGAACAGAACGAAAATCGTTTTGCTAAGTACGGGTCAAGTTGTATGCAGTAATGTGCCCGTCGTTGTGTTAATGTCCTAAGTTTGCCTTGCAGTTCTGTCCAAATCGCTTTCATAACATATAAATCGGACCGGAAAATGGGCAGCGAACGAATTGGCTGGCTATAAATTAGCTGGCTATATAAATAAATGGTTGTATTAAAATAAATACCTAAATCGGACCGGTTGATGGGCATCGAACGTATTGGCTGGCTATATAAATTAGCTGGCTATATAAATAAATGGCTATATAAATAAATGGTTATATAAATAAATGGCCATATAAATTTCAGGCCATCTAGCATCCCCAAAAAGATGATTTCATGCTGCTGAAGTCGAAACATTAAGTATTATAAAAAGGAAAGTGTTAAGCCTCGTCTACCATTTAGCGAATTAACTTGCATGTAGTGTTTGGGAACATATAACAGCCAATATTTTTTTTGTTTGCAGGAGGACCGACCTTCGATAATGTTTGGTTGTCAAAAAAACACGTTGACCTCAGCGGACGGAAATTTCTTACGAGGGTATCTGAAGGAAGTGCTCATAACAGCGCGGAACTCCTAATCTACAGTAGTAGAAGGGCCAGTTATCGCCGTCGATACCTAACAGCCTCAATATGATCTATCTCGTGAAAGAATCGAGCCGAGTCAGGTTTCGTATCGGGGTTATGTAGATGGTGTAATACGATTAAAGGGAAATATTCACCTTTTGATTGATTTATCAGCATTTATTTGTGACACATGTATGGTATCAAATTGATCGTGCCTCAATTTAAAAGTGAAATAAAAACTTTTATATTTCAAAAATAACATTTTGGGAAATTTCCTATTTATTGTAAAACAAAGTCGAGAACACTAAATAGGTCGCTGTCCGGGGCCAAGCTAAACTGCCCATTTCAATGCACTTTTTTCAAATGCTTGTTCATTGTTCATATAAGTTTGGTACATATTCGCAAAAGATAGAGCAGAGCGCATGAAACATATGATATGCATTCATGATAAATAACAATGCGTAGGATGGCTAATTTTAGCTCGGACAGTGAATTCGTTACCAAGTACTTGTGAGTACCGACCGTTATTTTTTTTCTATATTTTTTTTTAATTGTTAATGAAATTCTTTACATATTTTCCTTTAAAAGGTCACCTTGAAAGTTGTCTTGGAATTTTGCTATATTGGGTATTTCGAGCTGAAAAAACGAATAGGTATGGCATTTGTTTGGACGATAGATGGATATCCGTCGAAACATAGGCATATTTCTCTTTTCTCCTTCATGGCCATAACAAACTTCATGACAATTATGACGGACGTCGTGCATATGGTAGTTTGGATATGGAAACTATTGCACGCAATAACGACGGACTTTAGGCATATATACGCAGGCTGCTTGTAACGTAAACAACCGTTGTGAGGACCCGAAACAGCGTCTTCGGAAAAGGGCCCCACTAGTCCTGTGTCGAAATTACTTGCGTAGGGAGCTATTTTTCTTCTTCTTCACTCAACCCATGTTTTCGATCTGCTCTACAGATATCTCAGTTCCAAACCCCATGTTAAAGGTGAACTATTCCCTTTTAAAGCAGACACAAAATATAGCTTAGCATGAATCTCCAGGGCCCCATACGAGGCTGCATCTTCATCCCAATGACCGCGCTGACCCGCACAGTTCAAAAGCCACTTCGATCACCGGCTGTTGCCGGGGACCGAGAGACCCCCCACCCCCACCACTCCCCTAGCCGGGAACCCGATGAACCTCGGGGCGATCCAGCCAACTACAAAGGCCGCCGACAGTCGCCGCGAAACTCCAGTCCGCAATGGTAATCCATACGTCCAGCCAGATGACCCGTTGCTCTGTTTTCTTCATTTTTTTCTCTCAATTTTATGTCGTGTATTGAACACTTCTCACGCGATTCACGTTAAGCACAATGTACATCGCACAAATATCCCTACTAGTCTCTTCTCTCGCGTCAAACTAAGCACATCTACACTGTAAAAAAAGATTGGCACGCAACGGGTGATAATTCTGATGCCGAAAACAAGCACCTTGTAACCGCTAGTTCGAGCGCCTAACGTGGTGCTAGGAAGGTGCCAGGTATACTAGCACCAAAGAACTGCTAAAAATTTAGTACCATACAGATGCTAAACTCGGGTGCTTATTAAGGTTCATATTTTGTAACGCACCGGTGCGTGCCGAAAACAAGCACTTTAAAAGTATTAACAATGGTGCTAATCTTGAAGCACTCTCCCATAGCACCACATTACAGCACTCTTAACGCATCTCGTTTGATACATTATTGGTGAACTAGCACCAATAAAGTGCTTACTACTATTGGTTAACGACTGTATAGCTGGAAAATGGCGGGGTGTAGCGCAATCAATTTTAGCTATTCTATATCATTAACTAGTTTTTATAAAGCTGGGATTAAAGAAATAATCGCATACAAGTCACGAATAGTTAGCACGCAGCAGTTCGCGTATACATAGTGCCCATCTCACAGCCCAGTTTCAGCCGGGTTGTATGAAAAAGTAAAAAATGTGCAATGCGGGTCACATTTATTACAGTCAAGCGTAATGTAACGTATACATCGACGAAGACGGAACGATAGCGTCTAGGAAATATACGCGGCACTGGCAGCCTCGCCCAACTGCTGCAGTGCCGCGACACCACCTGCGAGGCAGCCCGATGCCCACTGTGCAACGAGGAGGCTGACACCCCCCGGATCGTCCTGCTGACGTGTCCAGGGATGATGGGCATCCGGCTCAGATGCCTCGTCAACATCCTGCTGGGGCCCGAGGAGGTTCGGCGCAGTGTCGCCGTGGCGGCCCTGACGGCCGCCTTCAGGGCCCTCCACAGCCGATATGCTACGCCGCTGGGATACCCACGGCTGGTGGGTCCAACGACAACAGGAAATATACAGGAGGACGCTTATCGGAACAAGCGGTTATCAACGGGTTATCCAGACCTCAGACACATAACACAGAAAGAGCCTCTACTCGTAGCTTAGATCGGCAGGGTGGCGATCTGCCGACGGAAGGATAGGGTTTTCATAGGAGCGCGCGAGCCGTCATCAATTCCCAAAATGTACAGCTGGATGTACTTGAGCATGGCGTTCAACTTCCTCGGAAAGCGCAGGTTTGCAACAGAAAAAGACAGCACCAGGCATACCAGCCTTTCCACCACCGTGCGGGGCTCCACCATCACGGCGCCGTCGAGGACCACCTTTCCGTCCTCAATGTGGGGCGTGGTACTGGCTGCTCCGTCGCCCCCCACCAGGAAGTCAGGGTTGGCGCCCATCAGTCTCGCCATCTGGCGAATGGTTTCGTCTGAAACCACGGAACCATGTAGAAAAGGTAAATGTTGTATACGCTCCTGAAGCGTGAGCGAAATGAGAACACAACAATTAGTGTCGTGTAATAGTTGTACACCAATTATGCGCCAGTCATCCCAATCTCTTAAGTTGTTTTAGCCGAACTCAACTTCTACCAATATGTAGGAGCCACTGATGCTAAAATGGCCTCCATTACGGTTGAGTTATGTAAAAAACGTCTTTTTAACAATAAAGGTTACCCCCAGTCATGACATGTAAACAGTGTGAGAAAAAAACAGCTTTACTACAAAGCCTCAGCAAAAAAAATAATGTTGCGCATAGCAAATTACTTGATGCTGGTCCAAAGTGCCATTAATGTGTCCAAAGTTAAATAGTAGGGTGCGTCAGTTGGCAGAAGCTGGAAGGATGTAGCCGAGTCGTTCATAGCGCAACGAAACTAGCTATATGCACATCAGGGGGAACCAATTTGTCAGTCTTCTTAGAACAAAAATATTTGCATTTAACCCACAACCGTCTGGGGGGGGGGGGGGGGGATTCCCCCTCCTCCCCCCGGGTTTTCCTGAATAACTTCCGAAGCGTTGCAGATATCGACGTGAAACTTGGCATACCTTCGCATACATCAATTTAACGTCTTGTGTTTTTTTTTAGCGGTTGCGTCGATACAAATTTGAGACATAACAATTTTAGGCAACGTCACTACACAACATGTTTGGCCGAAAATAGCTAAATGTTTGAAAATTCGCAAACAATTATATTTTGAAGCAAATTGCAAATAAAAAACGCCAAAACACGTGTAACTACGATTTCTACTATATGAATATATCTCAGATTTTCAAAATTTTGCTTTTGAACCCAATATGTTATTGTCTATACAATCCAAAATTTGAGAATTAAAAAAAACCTGGAATATATGTTAGAAAGACACGTAGGATGAACAAGTATACCAAATTTTAAAACAATATCTCAATTTTTGACCCCAAAATGGATAAAGAAAAACATACAATCTGATGACATCATTTTTTGGGAACTGCGTTTTTGGGCATTTAGAGACGTACGCAAAAACAAATTAAACCATTGGAATCCTGGGACAAAACTGGACCAGAAACATGTGTTTTCTATTGCAAATTTTGCACTTTACAAATTTACCTTTTTTGACCTGACATTGAGGTCAAATGTAAAAATGACCGTTTTCATTGAAAGTATCTGACGTCTGAAAGTATCCATAAAACATGTGTCACACGGCTTTCATACGACTTTTGCATACGGTGACCTTTCGTGACCTCATCTTGAACTTGACCTGTGCTTAGTTTGAGACTTGTACTCTAGCAGTACCTTCCCCTCTTAATTGGAAGTGTCTTGGTGGAGTTTGGGCGCGCTGCTGTTAATTTTTCGGTCATTATATCCCCTAATACAAAATCGCTCAATTTTGACCTTTGACCTGACCTTGACACTATATTTACAACTTAAAAATGTTAAGTATGCCTTAGATGCGTCTCTTAGAGAGCTTTCGAACGCCGCCTCGCGGGTCTCGATACGACCTCGCGGGTCTCGCGGGTCTCGATACGAGTTCTAGAGATAGCAGGGGGGGGGGCGGATTCGACCCGACCCGACCCGACCCGACCCCCCCCCCCCCCACAGGCGGTCGTGGGTACGAAAACAGCCCAGGCGGTGCCGGGTTAAGTAAAATCTGACTTTACCTATGATTAGTTTCTCCGGCACAAATGAGGGTCAAGCGTGAATGAGATAGACATGCACATTATTGCGCGAGGCAGAAGATTCACGGTACCTGTGCTCGTCGTACAATGTAGGCCTCGGCCAATTTCTTCTATGGCCTTTGCAGTCGCCACCACCTTCGCCTCTATGTAGTCCCGTTGCCCAGCCAGCCTGTCCACCTCCAGGTAGAACTGAAAACATTTGAGAGCTGTTAATGGCGCAACGCTATGTTGTTCCACGATCAAGTCTCTATCGATAATGAGGAGTGACGATTCGGGTTTAGGGTTCTCTATTGGTCCCGCAGGCTCAGAGCATGGGCTAGTTTCAAACGCGTTTTTTGTGGTTTTAAACCAATTTGGTCCAATTTGGATAAAATTCGAAACGGCACCGTTGCATCGAATGGTCTGTCACTCGACTCATGGAACAACTCATTGAATATGATGTGTAGTCGGATATGTAGTATGGTATAAACCAAAACGAACAAAAAATGAGAAAACTATCGCGAATCAACACACAGGACAGGTGATTTTGGAGGTGATACGAAATGCTCTCGCGGATATAAATATTACCCGCCTCAAATCACAAACATAAGCCACATGACCACAAGTTTCAAGGTGGTTTTTATTCAAAGGGACTCGTTTGTCTCAAGGGCTGTTTATAAATTACCTTACGCTTCGAGGAGGGAGGCGAAATAATATGCAGGTACGTATTCAATAGGAACCTAAAAATACAAAACGTAGCTTTGGGGGAGGGGGAAATAATCAAAGTAAGCGTAACGTATTTAAACGTTATTGTCTTATTGGCATTAGCAGCGTTAGCAGTGTCCGCTGAAGCTCCGCGTTTTGCTCCCTATTATTGCGGTTTCTGACAATGATATAGCTTTAAAGTATATTCATTATGATGTGTATTTATTTTTGATCCAGAGGCCGCGAAATAAGACTATGAATCGGAGTGGTATTGAAGATATTGAAGATCTTAAATTTATATATTTGTGAAATTTTGGTAGCATTCATCAGTCTTCACCACAGATCCAGCAAATATTATGCGCTGCAAACGTGAAGCTATTTTAACGTAATCTCTCAGTTCCAAGAAAAATATTTTTGACAGCACCACCAAAATAAAGTTTCTCTAACTAAAAATATTATATATTATATCGTCAAACCTGTCACGTCTATTTGAACGATATTTTCCTCACACTTTCTCTAACGTACGCTTCTTTATTCTTATATGGCTTAACATCCAAAACTTCGGCGTGCGCAGAACTTATTACCCAGAAATGGCAGTATGTAACGAACATGGCCTCACTGGAAACGATAGGTGGATCACTGCAGGCAAAACAAAAAAAGAAGATGAAGAAAAGCAACGCAAAAGAAAACACAGACAGCGATTCAGACTGTTCAGTCCTTGGATATGACCACTCAAACAAGGAGTGGGTTGTCAAGAAAGGCGCAAAAAACAAATGCGAACAAAGGGAGCCATTATCAAGAGTCACTATGCCAAAAGACACAGTCGCCACTTTCCTGGCTCTGGCTAATCTTAATACACAGAGAGACGTAGAAACACTGGCATACATCGCAGGAAAGGACACTAACGGCATAGAAGGAGCAGAAGAAGTAACACACCTAATCGTTCCACATCAGACAGGGACAACAGCAGCATGTGAGTGTACAAACGAAGAACTGGTCGCACAAGCAGTGCAAGAAGATAACCTAACAATCAAAGGATGGATACATACACATCCGATCTACGACACTCCCATGAGTTCCATAGACGTCCATACGCAATATGATATCCAAAGGGAGCAACCGGATGCTGTTGCGATTGTATGTGCACCGAAGCTAGAGAAAATGGAACAATACCGTCTAACGAAGAAAGGCATGCAAGTCGTGGAAAAATGCAAGTTAGATGGTTTCCATGAAACCTGTCGATCCACAGAGTACTATGAGAAGGTTATTGTGGAAACAGATGCCAGGAAGATACAAGTTATTGACGTACGCATCGGTAACGAGCCGACACCAAATGAAACGAAGACCAATGTCAAGCAGGCGCAGATGAGGGATGGCAGTAATGAAGGGCAGGAACCGCAAAACAGCCAAGGAGCAAAGCAGGATGTCAGGACGTCAGAAAAGAGCAGCACACCAAGCCGGACCACACGCAGCAGCACACCAAGCCGGACCACACGCAGCAGCACACGCACAGTGTCATGCAAAACTGTGAAACGAAAGGTAGGACTTGCAACACAAGTTAGCCAACTTAAAGCTGAGAACCAAAAGCTCCGAACGGAACTGGCTCGGAACTGGAAGGAGAAGGAAGACAATAACGGACCAGGGACAAACGGTCAGGATAGCCCAGTCACTCGGCAACCGGCCGGTCACATGCTCTGTCAGCCCTGCGCTGCCTATTTACTGTGGCTAAGCGGCCAACAGCCAGCGGGAGGCCGTGTGATCACAGAAGTAGTGCAACTGATGACAGCAGGGCAAGACAAAAATGAAAACCTAAGCGAGGGAGATGAAGAGAAAAATCATGAAAAAGACGAAGAGGACAAACAAAGGGAAAGGTGGGGGTGGAAAGACAACCGACCCACAAGAGAACCCAAGGACTTCAAGCGGCGAGTTTGACCATCGCACACTACAACAGCATGTGACGGAAAGGAATCCAGTAGCACCCGAGAGGAGTCTGGAAGAGAATAAAATACATGGTAGCAGAGAGCCGCACAGAGGATCACTGAAGCCATTCAATGACATTTGAGCTCACAGAACCAGACAGCAACACCAACAACTTTATCACAATCAATATCCACAGACACAGCAGATGGACTACAGACACGCTCTCAAATACGGGCGGAATAACCAACAGCAGCACACTGACTGGCAACACCGTACCGAGGGGAATACTACATAACTACAGGTGAAGCAATCGAGCAACTGGTATCCAACAAGACGCCCAGACAACCGTCCTCATAGACCTAACCTCTCGCACCACAGCAACGGAAACATCCAGAGAACGTGGTACGATAAACTATGGAACTTGCAGAGATACGACACCCGAGGACTGTGGAAACAGGATGTCAGATATAGCAACATACCCCCAAGCACACGCAAAGAAGACAAACAGCCTAACCAAGGACAACCATGGGACCCGTGGTATAGCAAAAACGAAAAGGAGGAAATGAATCACATCCAGGGGATGACAGCACACGAAGGAGTACGAGCAATCAGCTATAGGAAAGCAAACAGCAAAGCAAACATACTTCAACAGAAACACCAAATGGGGAAAATCCAAAGAGACCAAACTAATATCATCTGGAACTCAAAATTTGGCATGCGAGGGGAAATCGGTGGTCAGACAAAAAACTTCATCTCGTCCAGTACAACTGTCGGGGCTATAAGGCTGACGACGAGTTCACAAACTCACTATTAGCAAATGCCGACATTATTCTTCTGAATGAGACATGGACGTCAAAAGCAAGCCAAGAAAGTAGCCTAAGAAGGGATGGCTATGTTGTAATTGCCACAAGTTACGATACACACTACGACTATGCAACTACCGACAAATTAGGAGCACGTGGTCATGGTGGTGTTGCCATACTAGCAAAGGAAGAGCTGAAATTGATACCACTGGGCGATACGGGCAGCCCAAGAGTAGTAGCAGTAATTGTACAGGGATACCTCATTGAAATGTTATTGATAGCTGCCTACATGCCAACTGGAACGACTGCAGATAAGATAATAGAGTATCAGGAGACGATAGACAGAATTAGCGCCATCGTAAAGAAACATGGAATGGGGAGAATGCTTATTATTGGAGCTGACCTGAATGTTGATCTGAGAATAGACACTCACTACAACAAGAAGTACATTGCAGAACTCATATATGAGTATGATCTTGTGATCCCGAAGACAGAAATTGATGGATTGTGCTCATTCTACATGCAAGAAACGGCGCCTGTATCACTGCTAGACTATTTTCTCGTCGACAAATTTCACGTCAACTTGATTAAGATATATAATATACCAGAACGCAGTGCGTTAAATAAATCAGACCATGAACCAGTATTGATGACAATAACGGCAGCCGGACCTGTGCATGAGCCAAGTCCACCAAGAAGACCACGAATAAACTGGGAAAGAGCCAGGAGAAATGGCGCAACGGAAGAATATCAGGAGAGGATACGTAGTATAATGCAGAACGCTAAGAACATTGCTCAAGTAGCTGAAGGATCTAGAAGAGCAGCAGAAGTGCTACCCAGAAGGGGGAAGCAAAACCAAGCGAGTCACTGGTGGAACCCAATGCTAACAGAATACAGGACAAAATGTTTGGCGGCGAAACAGACCTGGAAATCAGCCGAAGGACAAGATATAAAAAAGGCAGAGGAAATGTTTCGAACAATCAAGAGACAATATTTGAACGAGCAGGGAAGACAACAACTACAGAGAAAACAGAGGGACGATGTAAGAAGAGAGATGGAATGTAGCCATCTATCCAAAAGGTACTTCTCATTCATGCGACAATCCAGAACCAATAGGGTAATACCGAGAATCGTGGAGGACGGCACGGAAGTATTTAAACCAAATGAGATCGCACAGACGTTTTTAACTCATTTCGTTCGCACAGGTAAACCAACTGAGAGTAACAGCTTCGATAAGAACTGGAAAGAGGCAGTGAATGGAGTAGTGGAAGACGTACGCAATAAATACGAAACAAACTATAATGATCTGGACCAAGTAGATCCCATCACTGTAAGTGAAGTGGAAGTAGCCATACAATCCATGAAGAATAATAAAGCCCCGGGCTTCGATGAAATCACCACCGAGCACCTGAAGGAAGCGCAGGGGTTAGCGAATTCGGCAATAGCTAAAGCTATGCAGCAGATTCTAGATACTGGTAAAATACCAGAAAACTTTAAATTTGGATTAGTCACTCCAGTGTTCAAAGGGCATGGCAGTGATCCGTCTCAAACTGATAATTGTAGGGATATATCTGTCCTCACTATGCTCTGTAAGGCGTTTGAGATGATGGTGGTGCAGAGATTGTACCCGAAGATGGCTGAAGCTAACATTCCATCGGAACTCCAGTTTGCCTATCAGAAAAACAGAGGCACACTACAAGCCAACTTCGTCTTACAAGAAGTAATATCCGCTAACAGAGACATAGGGAAAACAACATATGTCGAGTTCCTTGACGTGCGAAAATGCTTCAACTCTATCTGGCACAACGGACTAATATACAAACTCATATGTGCAAACATACCGCCAAGACTCGTCGTCATACTTCGTAACCTGTACCGATAATTTTATGTGAAGGTCAAGGTGGGAGAAGCGGTCTCTACTGACGGCCGCATAGAACAGGGACTAAAGCAGGGAGGCGTTTTGTCCTCCAGCATGCTGGTAATGTACATGGAAGACAAAATACGCATGTTACTAGAAGCTGGCAAAGGGGCTACCATAGGATGCAAACAAGTTCCAGTCATCGCTTACGCTGATGATGAAGTGCTTATTAGTACTGACCCATACGAACTCCAAGAAATGCTAGACATCGCATACAGGCATAGCTGCATGTGGCAGTATAGGTATAACGCAACAAAGAGTAAAGTAATGGTCTTTGGCACGGCAGAACCTTACAACTGGAGGCTCGGCACCAAAACAATTGAGAAGACAGATGAATACACTCATCTAGGTATCATCATGACAACAAGGAATCCAGCAAGAAGAAGAATAGAAGAAGGCATGAAGAAAGCAAGAAGGGCGTTCTTTGCCAAATGCAAGAATGGACTTGACCTAAAAAGAGATAGCCCCATAACCCACTACACTACGTGGAAGATATATGCCGAACCAATTCTGATATATAGTTTAGCGGTCACGTCCCTATCAGCAGCTGAAATTGCTTACTTGGAAGGAATGTTGGTGCGTCTTTACCGACTCATCCAAGGACTACCTGCTAAAACACAGAAGATGGTAACTTGTATAATGCTAGGTGCACCAACATGTTCTATTCTCTTGACAAAGATAGCCCTACAGTTTATAGGTTTCCTGCTGAAAGCTGCCAAGGAGCATACGCTAACCAGATACGTAATCATTCATGGAGCCGTCAACACTGACCGGACCAGTAGTTTTGTGCGTCATTGGGAGAAATTGCTCAAAGCACTTGACTTGCCAAGTCTAACTGTTTTAGTTGAACAGGGAATAGGAGAACTACACAGATCTTGGAACAAGATAGTTCGCATGGCCGTGAATCACTGCATGAGCAAGGAAACCAAGAGTACTATAGAGCATATGTCAAGCCTAAGATGGCTGGCAATGTTGCCGCAAAATAACAAGTATGAAGCACCAAGTGCATTCTGGCATCTAGCAAATACAGCACAATTGTCAGACAAGCCACAATAACAAAAATAATTTTACTAACAGGACATTCATGGGTGTCCACAGGAATGGTCAGGAGACACATAAATCAAAATAGCACCTGTCCACTTTGTCTCGATGGTATTGAAACATTAGAGCATATGCTCTTTGAATGTATGAAACTCAAGGATGATAGAGAAGAGGCCCAAAGGAGGTACCACACCAAGTTAGAGAGAAAACTTCCAGCTGTAGAATGCATCATCGCTGCTGATAGGGAGCAGAGCCTTATTATCCATCATATCTACAAGGCCCGCATACAGAGGGAAATCATCGAAAAGAACAGCATATCTGTCACATAAAATAGGCCTGAAGAGCCTATGCATTCAACTGAAACAAGACGATCATAAATGACCATCATCTGCAAGATGGAGTCGACCATTCAAGTTCAAAAGTTCAAGTTATTGGTCCATGCTTCAGAGTTGAGTCCGTTCCGTTTGCATGGTGGGAGGGTATAAAATACAATATTGTCTGACAAGCCCATGCAATGAAACTACTCGACCAATTGTAATTTTGTCTCCACCATTCGATTTTGACAGGCTGGGAGGGGTGCCATTTATAAGGTCAAAACTGTCAACTCCAACCCACTCCAACTCCGACTTTGACTCACGATTCCGCAGCCCTGCTTTAATGTGCGATTTAATTCAACTTGCATATTCAGTTCAACTTATGTATTAAAATTGCGATTCAACATACCAAAACCAGCATCACTAACAGTTGTGATGTCTGTCAGGGACTGCTTGTGAGTTAACTGCTGACCCCAAATCCCCTAGTCCATCAATCTTACCCCTTCGTCAAGGAAGAGATGCGGGAAGTCAGCGAGGATCTCTCGCATCGTCTTTCCCTTGATGATGGCATCCCGCCTCCCAGGAAACGTCTCCTCCAGGAGCTGCTTAAGCTCTGCAGCAGTTTCGGCGTGACGCAGTTCATTTATCTTTCGCTGCATGACGACTTCACCCTCGGCGGGCGGTGCCGGTGCGTAGTTGGGTAGCCCCACCACGCGTCGCCTCTTCGCCGGGACCACCTGAAACACATCAATGCCATCCAGCTGAAATCGCATTCATTCAGGCAATGCAGACCTTTCGTTTGCCGCCTTGCGCGTCTCGCTGCGATCATTGGTTCGGAAGATAACCAGGGGGGGGGGCGTTTAACGCCCCCCCCCCCCCCCCCCAGTCAATGGCGTTCTGCTGAGACCCCAGTCAATGCCGGGTTAAGGCCCAGTAGGAGTTTGAACACAACTCAGTCAGATCAGAGATGGAATATGACTCAAAGGTACCAAAAAATCCGTTACGCTAATGTCGACAATGTGTTAATTTCGGTCTGGAGATTGTTGGATAGTAATAGGAGATTGTTGGATAGGGGTGATGGGACGATGGAACGGATGGCGTAGCTCACACTTTTCGTATATCCTAGTTTGGAATCATGGGAAGAGGTCTACTACCCTACTGAATCACTCATCCAGCCCACATGACCACATGCTTCCTCCCCTCCTTGAGCAGTGAATTGGCAAACCTGCCTATATGATGTGATGGATCGATCAGCCTCAAAACTGAAGCATCTCGAAGATACATTTTGTATGCAAAGGGGCACCTCGTGTTTTCTCACTGCCTTCTACTCCAACAGCAACACGCCTGCAGAGTCGAAGAATACACTCAAACAAACAACCCCAGCTCACGCCGAGCTCAGGCAGTCTCTCTCAACCATCGATTTCTATGTTTCCTCTTGACGGTAAATTAGAGAGCCCTTCTCCCCTAAATCTTTCGGGCGGCACTTGCCCACCCGGCCCTCTTCGCGCACGCTGCCCCGCGCTACACTACCTACGCACAGATCAATGCCTATCTATCGACAGCACACTCGACAACATTGCGCATGCGCTGATACAGGTTGTTTGGTTGTTTGATAACACAAAGCAGCAACCCGACAGTCATTCTTGTTGATGCACAAATCTGACTTGTATTTTGTTTTAATAAACTTGCTTCACAAACATTACAAATTGTTGTAGTCACCAAACAGTAATACAATGAAAAGTAAAGCAGACTTCTAGAAGACACAGATAAGTCATTCTTTCGTTATTATGAGAGAAAGGTTTATATATTTCAACATAAATATCTCATTATGATATATAGTAAAGTTATTATATTGAAATATCTACTAATCATAATTATATCTGCATAATGTGATATATGAATAACACATAAAGGTTAATATATATATAAAAAGAAGGTATTAGCAGCACAAAACTTACACTGTTCGCACGCGAATCAGGTGACAGCTCCCTTTTGTGAGAGGCCCTCTTGTTTCGGAACTTGTCCCTGACGTGGCGCTTGATCAAATCCTGTGGACATTGGGGTACATTATTATGCACTGTACGGAGCGTTTCCACAGTCACACCTTCATGGTGCCAGTGTCCTGGGATCGGACAATTTGGGTGGAAAATGACACTCTAGTAACACTATTTTCCCGCTCTTTTTGCCAATTTCACAAAGCATTTTCCACTCCCTCCCAGAAAATGTTATTACATGCAGCAGCTGACCGAGGCGTGATATTTTTCGGGGACAAGTAGGAACATCACTTGGGTCCATCACACGGCCTTGCGTTATGCTCCTTCATAATGCTCATTTCAGAGCTGAATTTCCCACTCTGATGCATATTTAAAGACCTTAATTTTCCAATCCCCCACCCTAGCCTCAAAGCAATCCAAGGACCCCTGCATGGTGCTGTCATACGTTTCGGTGCTGAGCCCCTTCAGGTCAGCTACTGCCTTTTTTCATGTGGCAAAATTTCACGTCTGCAAACTGAGAAGTCAAAATTCCTGCACTGTTCTTACGAGACTTCCACATTTTTTTCAGGAATTTCTTCATGAAAAATCGGAGCAGTGACGTCACACATAGGTGCTTGTGTGTCGCAACTTT
>JAXIVJ010017397.1:0-26218 GCA_036785665.1 Chirona hameri
GACTTCCACTGTCCGATACTGGCGCGGATGTGGAATGGAGGTAGAGCTCATCCGCGCCAGTATCGGACAGTGGAAGTCGCGTTTGTTGGCGGTGATCCGGGTGAAGGTGATACGATCGTTCACGCGTGGAAGTAAACACGTAAAAAAACGTTTTTTGAAAGGGTTTAGATAATGTCTTATAACATCGAAACAAAATAACGGATTGATATGCAACTTTTTTGCTTAACGCAGAATTATTTGTTTTGTATGCGTACCAAGTGTCAACTTCATATCTATTACCAAACAAAATTGGTAAGCCTCGAAACTCGGCGCGTTTTTGGGGGCTACCCGGATAACAGAATACAACAGAGGGAATGACCAAAAAATAGTTTCCAGTTTCCAATGCCAAAAAAATAAGGGTTTTCATTTTTAACGATGAACAAAAACTGTGATGAAATCAGGAAGAGCAATTGATCAAGAATCCAAGTGGTAGAACTTTGGGTGAGTAACTTCGTCCATTATGCAACAGCCTAATGTATAACCCTCATTTTAAACTGGCAGCGAATTGGCAAGAAAGTTATTGTGCGTTTTACCATTTAATACTGCTGCCTTCCCTTCATCATTTAAAAAAAAAGTTTACTGCACCATCTTCATATCCGTATTTTTTGGAAGCTGCCAAATATAAATCGCAGAAGTTGGTGAAAAGTTGTCGATTGGTTCGGTAAACAGAGGTCCGATGGGGGCTCACTGGCCAGCCAGCAGACGGCCGGGCGGCAGAGGTGGAGCTCGATACTCAACTGCCGCCCGCTCGTGCCGTCCCCGCTACTCGGATAGAAGACCGTGAGCGACACACCTGCCACAGACCATGGTCTCAGCTGCAGAACAGACCATGGTCTCAGCTGCAGAACAGACCATGGTCTCAGCTGCAGAACAGACCATGGTCTCAGCTGCAGAACAGACCATGGTCTCAGCTGCAGAACAGACCATGGTCTCAGCTGCAGAACAGACCATGGTCTCAGCTGCAGGACAGACCATGGTCTCAGCTGCAGAACAGACCATGGTCTCAGTTTCAGAACAGACCATGGTCTCAGCTGCAGGACAGACCATGGTCTCAGCTGCAGAACAGACCATGATCATGGTCTCAGCTGCAGAACAGACCATGGTCTCAGCTGCAGAACAGACCATGGTCTCAGTTGCAGAACAGACCATGGTCTCAGCTGCAGAACAGACCATGGTCTCAGCTTCAGAACAGACCATGGTCTCAGCTGCAGAATAGGCCATGGTCTCAGCTGCAGGAACGGTCTCCACGATCAGAAACAGTACAGTGGCAACACGCCAAATACCATACAAAGGAGGCACGGAGTAAACCAAAGTCGGACATGTCTGGGTGCGGACGATGCTGTGGACAGCAGACTGGACAGCGGACAGCTTACAAACGAACGGTACTGGACTATTTGAGCAAATCATCCGAATCTTACCAATGTTCTGTATATAACGTGATTGATAAAGAAACCATTTTCAGAAGTAATAATATTGCAATGCATAATAACATCATAATTACTTGTTGTTTGGATCTGAAAGACACAAATAGGCAAGTGTACTTACTTAATCAAGGTTTAAAACGTGGCTTAATCAAACCTGTTTCCTTATTTATATTTGCTAGGCTTGGTTTGGAAATGGCTCTGCAATGTTGTCTGGACCGAGCTATCAGAGATACTCCGTTATCTTCCCTCCGCGGCTGCCATGAAAATACGTTCGGGCGAGGTCATTCGCAGCCGAGAGAGCCTTGTTATCGCCCTTGAACGCGCCATCAAATACACACCAAGTTGTTCGCTCGACCATAACAGGGGGTAACACCGCTTGAGCGCCCTATAGGTCGCCTCGTCGGTGCTCACAAAACGGTAGTTGACGTCAATGGCGGCAGAGCGCGACACCAATCAAATTACAAGATTTCAGCTAGCAATAGCGCAAGAACAGTCTGTTGGTGGCGTGTTGCGTGCGGGTTTCGATGGCTGACGTTCGTCAAATTAGCAGCATCAGATATCACACTGGCAGTGTGACATTCCGAGGTGTCTCGATTTTCCCCAAATTTTGCATACAGGGCCTCCTCGATACGCTGATTCCGAAATTATGCCTCTATAGGGTGGTATTTTTGTTGTTTACAAGTTACAGCCATGCGCTTGAGCGCGGTGCCGACGAAGGAGCCGGGCACTGCCAGTGATGTCATCCGGCGGTCCGCCGAGTTCAAGGTCAAATGGCTCGTGTCCTTACCTGGTTATAGGGCCTTGGCCATAAGTCGAACGGCGAATCTTGGCTGCACTTGGCGCCCATCTGATGACCTGCTTACGGTCACCAAACGTGAGCCTCGGGCCGCTGGTCTGGGGTCATGACCTGCTTACGGTCACCAAACGTCAGCCTCGGGCCGCTGGTCTGGGGTCATGACCTGCTTACGGTCACCAAGCGTGAGCCCGGGCCGCTGGTCTGGGGTCATGACCTGCTTACGGTCACCAAACGTTAGCCTCGGGCCGCTGGTCTGGGGTCATGACCTGCTTACGGTCACCAAGCGTGAGCCCGGGCCGCTGGTCTGGGGTCATGACCTGCTTACGGTCACCAAACGTGAGCCTCGGGCCGCTGGTCTGGGGTCATGACCTGAGGCCATCGCCGGCCGGGGTCCGACTGAAGCGCAGTCTGTATCCAACAGTCAGTCGAATCAGCAGCACTGTCCGGGGTCCGACTGTAGCTCAATCTGTATCCAACAGTCAGTCGAATCAGCAGCACCGTCCGGGGTCCGACTGAAGCGCAGTCTGTATCCAACGCATATTGGTGAATCTAAAACTTGAGAAGATATTAAGTAAGTCTGGTTGAATGTTATCAGCAGAATATTTAAAGGGGTTATCCAGTTTTGAAGGTATACGGACGTGGTATCAACAGGTTACCTACTACAACCAGTAAAACGCCTTTTGGGACGATGACCGAGCGAGCGCGGTCTGGTAAAGCTAAACTCGTTTGAAATATGAAACGGTAAGGGAGCACACGTGGTAGTAACACAGTCATTTTAGTCCTCCAGAAAAATTGCCAGGCGCAATGCATGCCAACATAAAAATTAAGTTGTATTAAATTGTTCATGACATCCTTTCCAAATCTGCCAAAGGGGAGTGCGTCCTGAGCGTTGCATGCTTCAGCGTATAAATCAATGCTTAGAATAACACAGCCATTTTTTATCAAGAATCATTTTAGCAATGTTTTTTGTTCATTTAGACGTTCGCGTTTGCTAACTGCCACGCGCTGTGGTCCCACCTCTATCAGAACGCACCATATTAAAACAAAATTGATTGATGGACCTATCCAATGGTGAAGACCCAATCTCAATCGGAGCAGTGGTTGCAAAGTTATTAGCTTCAGAAAGGCGTCTGTATGGCCGGGTCGGGCCGGGTCGGGCCGGGTCAAATGCAAATTTGTCTTGTAAGTTGACGAGAAACCTCACGGGCGCTTTGCGCCCCTCGGTAATACATACCAGACTTAGACAACCTTCAGGCCGAACCAGGTATATCTTTCTAGGCACCATTCATCCGAACCCAGTGTCCCTTTTGGCTTACTGTATCACTGAATTGTATGCTTGTATTTTACAATTGCTTGAATAATAAAATAATAATGGTTCCTGAGCTTCTTTAACGTAAACATTATATATTTCGAGGTCAATTGACTGAGTATGTAGGTCTATGAATCTCCCCAGGTGATTTGAGGCATTCGTTTGCATGAAGATTCATGCAGGGGTGTCATCCCTTCAGAATGCATTGGTCAAAGACTACCACTGACGTCACAGCTGAGGCAGTTGTGGCGCATTTTCTTGGCGCAGTGTTCTTGGCGCTTTCTGGGCGAAAGGTGTTCAGTAGGCAGCTCAAGGCCCAACATATCTTAGCTGTTCTTGGCAGTGTTCTTGGCAACTTGGCTTCGATTTGCATAACTTGCTTTGACAGGCTGCATTAGGCCAGTGGTAAGAGCGAGGAAAAAACGATTGCTGGCTCGTCAGTAGACAAATAGTTGCTCTACCGAATGGTTTTTGTTGCAGTGCTTCATCTCCTCTGGCTTAGAAAAGGACCCCAAATTTATACCGCATAAAAAGCATTACAGGCGATGTCGCCTTGGGCCCGTGAATACCTGTGACGTCACGCGCCTACGTCACGGAGCGGTAAAATCGCCGGATGACTCTCCCAGGGCCTTAGATTCATGACAACGCACATCAGTCTCATCCAAGGTCTTGGATACAGTTAAAGGAAAGCTCGCTGTCCGATGAAGGGCCCAATCAGATACGTCATTGGACTACTCGGATGACGTCATTGGATAACACGCTCCATACTGCGATACCATTCAAACAAAATATTTGGTATCAAATTACCATATTTGGTATCAATAGACTGTCACTCGAGTATCTGACGCACCTTGAAATAGAAACAATGGCAGAAGTTGGCACTGCTATTCGCAGCCATCCATTGGCGCATTGTTCGGTATCCCAAAATACCACCAGCGACTACGGAAGCCAAACATGTCCAGTTTTTTTTCTTCTGACAGGTTAACTGATAACCAATGACATTGTCATTGCCGACGAAGGGCCCTCATAAACGTGGCGAAGATGTAGGAGGGTACGAATTACCTGCAGAAACGTGAATTTGAGCTACCACCAGCTTTGGATGCAACTTTCATATTTGTTTTAGCTTTGAACTCTTATTAAATGTGTAACGGCAGAGTTATAATCCTGTTATCAACAACTTTAACGGGATGATGATGACTGTCAGAGTTGGCTGCAGTCGGTCAGGGCTGGCTGCGGTAGGTCAGAAGTGGCTGCCGGTCTGTCAGAGTTGGCTGCGGTAGGTCAGAAGTGGCTGCCGGTCTGTCAGAGTTGGCTGCGGTCTGTCAGAGTTGGCTGCGATAGGTCAGAAGTGGCTGCCGGTCTGTCAGAGTTGGCTGCGGTAGGTCAGAAGTGGCTGCCGGTCTGTCAGAGTTGGCTGCAGTAGGTCAGAAGTGGCTGCCGGTAGGTCAGAGCTGGCTGCGGTAAGTCAGAAGTGGCTGCCGGTCTGTCAGAGATCGCTGCGGTAGTGCGGTAGGCTGCTGTGGAGAAGGTGAACTAATGGCGCCCGTCTGAGCGGCCGCGTGACGGAACTCCATCAGGCGGCCGACTGGCCCTGCCCCTACATTACCAAGCTCAGCAGCCGCCGCCGCCGCCGCCGCCGCCGCCGCCGCCGCCCCCGCCCCCGCCCCCGCCCCCGCCGCCGCCGCCGACAGTGGCTGGAGGCAGCGCTCCGGCCGCCACTTCAGCCTCCCGGCTCTAACGCGCCGCAATGGCCGAGTCCACTGCACTCCGGCGGCCGAGTGTCGATCACCCTACTTAGTCGGAGCGGCGGGACAGCGGCAGCGCTGTATTCATGGGCGCACCAAGTTACGGCGTTGCGCCACATGGCATAACCGGACTGATCATGTGACGAGTTTCTTTTAATTAGCTAATCCACACTGGTGAGGTCACACTGACCCCGGCAGCATTTTTGTTAAAAGAACATGACTGTGGTTGACATGAGCGATTGACTGGTATAACACACAACGTATCATCGGTAGTCGCAGGATCGGGCTCCTCTATTGGAGTGTATTGTTTCATGCTATATTGATTGTTTCCTGCTGTTACCGCTGTACCCGGGTACAGCGGCAGCAGCAGGAGTAATTGCCAGCTGGGCGATTGGGTCGTTCATCAGCGGCGTCAGTCCAGATCCTGGGATCTCCAGTCCCGCCGGCTTACTCAGTAAAGACGCCCGGCTCACTTTACTGAGAAAATAGTTTACTCTTGCCGACAGGAAAGCGAGCTGTGTGTGGAACACCGGTGGAAATCGAGCGAGCTGTGTGTGGAACACCGGTGGAAATCGAGCGAGCTGTGTGTGGAACACGGTGGAAATCGAGCGAGCTGTGTGTGGAACACCGGTGGAAATCGAGCGAGCTGTGTGTGGAACACCGGTGGAAATCGAGCGAGCTGTGTGTGGAACACCGGTGGAAATCGAGCGAGCTGTGTGTGGAACACGGTGGAAATCGAGCGAGCTGTGTGTGGAACACCGGTGGAAATCGAGCGAGCTGTGTGTGGAACACCGGTGGAAATCGAGCGAGCTGTGTGTGGAACACCGGTGGAAATCGAGCGAGCTGTGTGTGGAACACGGTGGAAATCGAGCGAGCTGTGTGTGGAACACCGGTGGAAATCGAGCGAGCTGTGTGTGGAACACCGGTGGAAATCGAGCCAGCTGTGTGTGGAACACCGGTGGAAATCGAGCGAGCTGTGTGTGGAACACCGGTGGAAATCGAGCGAACTGTGTGTGGAATACCGGTGGAAATCGAGCGCACACCACAGCTGCACAATACCACAGCAATACCGATTGATTACCGCGCTGCTTCATTGATTTAACGTTTTATTATTTCATCTTTTCCTCGCCCTTTGCCTTCACCTCTCCATATTATTATACAACGCAATAGCTAAATCCCTCCATCACTCCATCACTCCATCACTCCATCACTCCATCACTCCATCACTCCATCACTCCATCACGAACATAGGACCTAGGCAGAGTGTGAGAATAGTAGCGGAGTACCGGAGCCTGCTGCAGAGGTTGAAGGAGTCCAGGGAACCAGTCATTGTGACTGGCATCCTCCCTCGCTGTGGAGCCAGTGAGGAGTGGTACTCGAGAGCTCTGTCTGTGAACAGCTCAGTTCAGAACTTATGTTCAGCTATGGGGATTAGTTATGTAGACTTATGGGATCAGTTCTATGAGTGGCGTAGGTACTATATGAAGGATGGGCTTCACTTATCGGATGAGGGGGCAAGGGCTTTGGGAGATGCCTACAGAAGTGTCATTCAGGGAAACTAGGTAGGAGGGGGGGGGGGGGGGGGGTTCAGGGACGCTAGTACTAGGGCATCAGGAAGTAAGCATTGGTAGAAGTTCATGTCAGAATAGGACAGTAGATCATAATTCCCTCAGAATTAGTAGAGTCAGCTCAAAGTATAAGATCACATGTGTGTTGCTGAATGCCCAAAGTATTAGGTCTAAATTTGATGAGTTTGAGTGTTATGTTGCCCTTGAAAAGCCTGATATCATTTGTGTAACCGAGACATGGGTTAGTGAGGGGTATAATAGGGATAGGCTACAGGATTTCGAGTTACAAGGGTATAACATGTTCTCATACTGCAGAGAATCACGGCAGGGGGGCGGAGTGTTTGTATATGTAAATAGCTTGTACTGCACTACTAGAGTTGATGATTCTAGCAAAGTAAAAGAAGTAGAATCAATCTGGCTTGACATTAAAATTGGTACAGGAAACAGAGGAAGGTTGAGGATAGGTGCATTTTACAGACCAGGGAATCTTCCAAGGAACTCCCAAGCTGAAACAGACCAAGATATTTGTGAGGAAATACGTAGGAACTTTCGGGCTCAGTGTCTTATTATGGGAGATTTTAACTTAAGAGGATACGGAAGTATAGCAGAGGAAACAAATGAGTGTAGGTTGTAAAGGCAAATCTTTGAAGAGGAGCTTTTCATGCATCAGTTTGTAACAGAGCCAACCAGACATTGCTCCATTCTAGACCTTGTATTCTCAGACAACAGTGATCTAGTTAGTGACATAAGTATTTGTGCAGGTCTAGGAACCAGTGATCACAATATGGTTAAATTCAATATCTCATCAGACATGAGGCCCAAAGATAACCTTATTATGGTTCCAAACTTCAGCCGGGCTGATTTTGATGGTATTAGAAATGACCTCGCACAGATAAAATGGAACGTTGAGTTGGCAGGTTTAGATGCATGTGAGGCCTGGAATGTTTTCAAAGCTAGATTAAGCCAAATTCAGAATCTGCATATACCCCTCAGGCACAAACGTAACAGAACCAAGGGCAAACCAGTTTGGCTTACCCCAGAAGTAAGGAGTGCTATACAAGCTAAAATAAGTGCATTTGGCATTTTGAAGGGATCTTCACTAGATATAAATCAGAAGGCCTACCAGAATGCAAGAAATTCAGTTAAGAAAAAGGTCAGAGCAGCTAAAAGGGCAAAGGAACTTGATTTAGCTAGACATTGTAATGCAGATAGTAAGAAGTTCTTCAGTTTTTATAAGTTCAGTACAGTTTCCAAAAATATAGGTCCATTTAAGGTAGATGATGTGTTAGTTAGCAAGGACAGTGAAATGGTTGAAGTGCTTAATGATCAGTTTCAATCTGTCTTTACTATCGAGGACCAGAGTAGTATTTCAGCACTTCAGCCTGAGCCTGAGACAGAGGAGACTATAGGAGAGCTAGGTGGCATAAGTAGTGAACTTGTTCTAGAATATCTAAAGAAAGTAAGGCCTAACAAGGCAGAAGGACCTGATGAAATCCATGCTAGACTTTTAAGAGAATCTGAAAGGGAGTTGTCGGTTCCATTAGCCATAATATTTTCTAAATCACTCGCAGATAGTAAAATTCCACTTGATTGGAAAAGAGCAAATGTTGTTCCTATTCATAAAAAGGGAGATAGAAGTAAAGAGGAAAACTATAGACCGGTTAGTCTGACCTCATTAGTCTGCAAGGTGCTTGAATCAATCATCGAAGATAAGATTGTTGAATTCTTGGAGCAAAATGAACTCATCAAGGATACACAGCATGGCTTTAGGAAGGGCCGTTCTTGTTTAACTAATCTTCTGGAGTTTTTGGATGTTGCAACAGATAGCTTTGATCAGGGTAAACAGCTAGATGTAGCTTTTCTTGATTTCAGTAAAGCATTTGACACAGTCCCCCATACAAGACTGGGGTTGCAACTTAAAATTCATGGGATCAGGGGCAAGATTCTGGATTGGATAGAAACGTGGCTTTCAGGACGCCAGCAAAGGGTTATATTAAAGGGGTGCCAATCACAATGGAAGGAGGTTCTCAGTGGGGTTCCACAGGGCTCAGTCCTGGGCCCATTGCTTTTTATAGTATTTGTGAATGCAATTGAGAACAGTATAGACAGCAAAGTCTTGAAATTTGCAGACGATCTAAAAGTTGTCAGGATTATTAGAGGAAAACATGATCAGGATGTTTTTCAATCAGATCTGGACAAGCTAGTTGAGTGGTCTGAAGCATGGCAGATGAAATTCAATTTGAGTAAATGTAAGATTATGCACGCTGGACGGGTTAGCAGTAAACATAGGTATGAAATGGGTGGGCAGAAAATGGAGCAGATTGAAAAGGAAAGAGATTTAGGTGTCGTGGTAAACAATAGACTATCAGCGTCAGACCAGGTTGTAGAAGCTAGGAAAAAGGCACTTAGAATGCTAGGGGCCATTAACAGAAATGTTTCCTACAAGAGTGAAAAGGTAATAACAAAACTGTATTGTGCATACGTTAGACCACATTTGGAGTATTGTGTACAAGCCTGGTCTCCAACATATGAGAAAGATTGCTGGTTGTTAGAAAGAGTTCAAAAAAGGGCAACAAAAATGGTTAATTGTCTTGGTAGTTTACCTTATGAAGATAGATTAAAGAAATTGGGTATGTTTTCACTTAGATATAGAAGGCTAAGAGGAGATCTAATTGAAGTCTTCAAATTTGTAAATAGTCAGCATTCTGGATATTTAAAGGGTATGTTTGAGTTCAATAGGGAAAATCGAGGTAGAGGTCATCAGCATAAACTCATTATGAAACAAAGTAGGACTAGGCTACGACAGTCATTTTTCAGTAGAAGGGTTGTAGGACATTGGAATATGCTACCAGGGGATGTCGCTGATGCAGTGACACTTGCTTCCTTCAAAATTAGATTAGATAAATACTTTACAGAGAAGGGATTAGTTCATAAATACTCGTGGGATTAGCCTTCTTTTATGCAGGTAGAGTAAGGTGATTTGAAGGGGCGAGACTGGTGGAGGGGGGGGGGGGGGGGGGGGGTGGGGGTGGGGTGGGGTGCAACCTCGGATGGGCCCAAGAGGCTCTTTGTTGCACTTTTCTTTTATGTCTTTTGTGTCTTTATATCACTCCATCACTCCATCACTCCATCACTTCATGGTCCCATCGATCCATCGCTCCATCAGTCCATGGTCCCATCGCTCCATCGCTCCATGGTCTCATCAATCCATCACTCCATCACATCATTGGCCCGTCGTTCTATTGTTTCCTCCTTCCGTTACTGCGCTGCCTTTGTGTCCCACCCGTCCCATCCGTCTATTGTAGTTCATCGTTCCATCACTTCACATTTGCATCGCCCCCATCGCTCCACCATTTCACCACGTTATTCATTGAATCTCGGTCCATTTCTCCATCGTGCCATCGCTCCATGGTGTCCCAGTGTCTCAGTCGCTGCCGGTATGCTTTTGTTGTTCCCTTAATAGCTCCATCTCTCCATGGATCGATATCGATTGGCCAATTCGTCATCCCACCTCTCCATCGATCCCTGCTCCATCACTCCATCGCTCCATCACTCCATCGCTACATCACTCCTGCAGACTATCGTGTCTTCGTTTTTACTGCACTCACCACTCTATCACTTCATCAGGTCATCACTTTATAGCTCCTGATCATTACTGATGGCTTCAAGACAGCCGCCTTTTTATCCTTTCGCCATTTTGCCTCTGCATGAACTTGAACATGGCCAACAGCCCCGATAGGACCAATCTGCCATGACGTACGTTCGGCTGACGAGTACAGCAGGACTAGCAGACCAGCCAGGGCCTCAGTTCGGCTGACGAGTACAGCAGGACTGGCAGACCAGTCAAGGCCTCAGTTCGGCTGACGAGTACAGCAGGACTGGCAGACCAGCCAGGGCCTCAGTTCGGCTGACGAGTACAGCAGCACTGGCAGACCAGTCAAGGCCTCAGTTCGGCTGACAAGTACAGCAGGACTGGCAGACCAGCCAGGGCATGCCTGCAGACCAGTGAGGGGAACCGCCGACGGTGCACGTACATCTATTATATAACGATCTTATTCTGTTCCGAGACTTCGATGGCAAAATCAAATAACTAAATGTTGATGACCTGGACGAGCGATGATCGTCGAAGTCGTGAACAAGTTTTGACTGCTGTTATGGCCATCAGTACCTATTCGCGCCAGGTCAGACAGAATATAGGTATCTTCCGAGATGTGTATCTGAGGGAAATAAATTATCGTTTCAGCAGCGATACAAATTGTGATAGCATGAAGTAGACCAGTGGATCCACCTGTGGTGCTGGAAAATCCACCTGAATTCCCACCTATCATTACACCCAGCTTTAGAGACACTACTTATGTCGATATCTTCTGATTCAAGATGGATGAGTGCTGCTCTGCAGTTGGGTATCGGGGCAGAACAGGGTGAGCAGGGTACAGAGAGGTGAGCTGAGGCCGGGACATTCCGCTGAGGTCACGGCGGACGGTGTGGTTGTGTCTGGCGGACAGTCTGGTGACAGAGCGTGACAGAGCGGACAGCCTGGTGAGGAGGTCATGCGATGTCGCGAGAAGCCCCGACATATGGATCTGGTGACAGAGCTGAAGGTCATGCGATGTCGCGAGAAACACCGACATATGGATCTGGTGACAGAGCTGAAGGTCATGCGATGTCGCGAGAAACCCCGACATATGGATCTGGTGACAGACCTGAAGGTCATGCGATGTCGCGAGAAACACCGACATATGGATCTGGTGACAGAGCTGAAGGTCATGCGATGTCGCTAGAAACACCGCGATACGGACACAAACCGATGACAGAAATACCTCAACAACTCGGGTTTATTTTCTGTATTTTCCTTTCGAAGCGCAGCCGGCCCGCGCAGCGGTGCGTCAGTTTGTGTGCCGGCCGGTGGCCGCCATGCTGTAGAACAGACGCGCCGCCCCGCCGATTGGAGCGTGCCAACAGACCGGCGTGACACGCGACCCCAAGTTGTCACCGTCAGCGGCATACCTGGCCACTGAGGCCGTCCACACGTACGGTCACCGCGTCACAAATCCGACGCGACAGAGACGTTCCGCGGCGTATCAGGCTATTTATATCTGTATCGTGCACCTACGCACCCTAATGAGTACAATGCTCGCTAATGGGTATCGGCGAGCTGGCGCTGTAAGCCGGACCTGTGTCCTCCATATCTGCAGTAAGCCGTGAGAGACGAGCACCCGACTGGCTGTACTCAGCAGAGCTGCCGCAGCTCGTCAGGCGGTGGCTGTGGACTGTGCAGCGCCGCCGTGTGCGGGGGCGGCGGCTGTACCCAGGGAGGGGCGGCCGCAGCTCGTCAGGTGGTGGGCGGTGGCTGTGCAGCGCTGCTGCGTTCTCAAAGCGGCAGAGTACCTCATCAAACGCCGCGTCAGGCGCTTTTAACCCTATTTGTAACAGGGGGGGGGGGTGGATTCCGCCCCCTCATGTTTTCGCAGACATCTCCAGAACAGCTGGGAGCAGGCCCATGACATTTTGGGAATTATCCTAGAATTGAATTCCGCATTTGGAGAAAAAAATTGGAGGTCTTAACCTGAACAGAGGCGGTTCCAGGGCACGGTTTTGGGAGGGTTCGGCGGCGACATTTGGCGATAATACGGAAATGCGATCTTCACGGTGGATTCCGCCCTCTCATGTTTTCGCAGACATCTCCAGAACAGCTGGGAGCAGGCCCATGAAATTTTGGGAATTCTCCTAGAATTGAATTCCGCATTTGGAGTAAAAAATTGGAGGTCTTAACCTGAACAGAGGCGGTTCCAGGGCACGGTTTTGGGAGGGTTCGGCGGCGACATTTGGCGATAATACGGAAATGCGATCTTCACGGTTTCTTCCTAACTGCCTCAAGTATGAAAGAGTTACATCGGTTTACGGTGATTGAAACAAGTGCAAATTAGTTGATGTTAATGAAATATCATAAAAATTGCATGGCAGAGGCGGTTTCAGGGGCTTGAAAAAGGGAGGGGGGTTCCAGGAAGTATATTCAATGATTGGCAGGAAGCCAATAGAGCGATGTAAGGAGCATTTATAGCTATCAAGATGTAAACGATAGCTTCTCCTTCCATTATTTTTATGATTTATTATATATAGAAATTCAGGGGCGTGTTCAGGCACATGAAAAGGGGGGTGACTGGCATGGTTATGACGATATGCCAGCGATTACGGCACAATAGGCGGTTAACTTATTATAATATATGCACATATGAGGCCAGGAGAGGAGATATAGTATTTTTTTTTGCAGAGGCGCGCTCAGGAATGGAAGAAAGGGAGTCATATTATTGCAAGGAAACTAAGATGCATGGGCCTACAATGACATAACATATTGCAGTTTTCGGATGAAACACGCACCACAGGGTACTCTACGAACGATTATGAGATAATAAGCGAATCCAGGTAGGGTAAAAAGGGGGGTAAGCAATGTGAATTGAAGTTGTAAGTGAAATAGTCACTGTTGACTAGTTAGTATCATAATAGCGGATAATATACTTATAAAAAGGTCTTACGCCTCCCCAGTTTGGATCCTGGATGCGCCTATGATGAAGTACAATAATCAAAAAGGACCTATCTATGATCAGTTACTTATTTATAGTACTGGGTAGCAACATGCCTGCGGTTAATATTTGTTTTCACATTTGACCTCTCTTTTTCACTAACCTGGTACTGCCTATGGCAAAAAATATGATGTACAACTATTTTGTCTAATGTCACAATAACATACCATTTCATTAATAAAAAACATAAACAAATTGTTTTATTCCGCATTTACTTCACCCCCATATTGAGTGACCTGCACACGCCTACAATTTTTTTATTTTCCAAATTGATCGCCATACCTCAATTTCCAATTCAATCTCTATCGATTCCCATTAGTTGCGTTAAAATCGGTTGATAAATATGACAGCTGTGTTGGATCACATGTACCACTAAAATTTGTATTTTAGCTTTTGCCCCCCCCCCCCCTGTTGCCCCCTATCACAAATTTCATTTTTTTAAAGAAATGTAGATCGTGTTGAGGAAAACCAAACGCCGTTTCATTTTTGAAAATCGGACGGGTAGATCTCGAGATCTCCGGGGGTGGGGGGTGGGGTGGGGGGGGGGGGGGGGGGGGGTGGTGGGGGGGGGGGCGGAATCCGCCCCTCCCCCTGTTACAAATAGAGGTAGCCAGGAGCCTGTTACAGATAGGGTTAAAGGGAATAGTTCACCTTGGGAAAAGTACGTGGAATGATGGAAAAGAGTGTTCTGATTACGGTTCTGGCATTCGTTTTTGCGAAAAAGTACCAATTTGTCATACTTGGGAAAATATTGATATTAATACATATGACGTCACAATAATCTTGCGTCACCAAAACGAGTTGTGACGTCATACCGGCAAAAGCCTATCCTTGAATCAGAATATGTAAGCAACACCAACAACCTCATTCGGTGGGTTGTTGACTTGCTCGCGACCAATATACTCACGACTCGCGAGTATATTGGTCGCGATTAAAAATGTGTGAATGGTTACACTATGGCCTTGTATGAGTAGAGTTGGAGTGGCGTTGCGTGAACACATACCCATAATGTTCATCTGCATAAATAAATATGATATACTTACCCACAAATGTGTTTGTATGTGTGTTCATCTGTATGTGGTGGATGTAAATAAATATTGCAGCTACCGGTACTAGCCACCCATCAAAAGGTGTGCCTTTTCAAGACGAGTGTGAACATTATTTTCAATTGAAAATTGACAAAGTTATAGCGAATAATATTTTGAGCTAATCGGCACTTCAACGTAAACAATAAACAATGTTTGTCAAAATTTAATCAATATATTGCATGAACACCAACCAGCCACCAATAAACAAATGCGTCTTCACACTAAGCATCTATTGGTAATTTTAAATTGGAAATCGGTTCACAATTGACATTTGACAGAGGTAATTACTTAAAACTGTAACCCCAGGCAGAATGTATCCCAAATGTATCGCAGTTACAGGTGCATGTGCTTCTATTGCGGAGAATATTGCAGCTACAGGTACGAGCCACCCTTCAAAAGGTGTGCATTTTCAAGACGAGTGCCGGTATTGTTTTCAATCGGAAATCTAATGAAAATTGACAAAGTTATGGCCAATAATATTTCTAGCTCATGAACACAAAATGCGTTTCGGTGGCGGCCGGTCCAAATAGCGAAAACGTTCTATTACCCTGGCGAAAACGAAGTGCGGTAGAAATACTAATGACGTATGCGAAACGTCACAAGATTTGTCCCATTAAAATATGACCAAATATACCCAACGGTATTTGCGTTGAAACTCAGCAACTAGGTCGTTTTGGAAGGAAAAATGTCAGAATTCGGGATTTGTCAGTACTTCCGACAAACTGGCTATCTCAGTTAAAAACAAATGTTAAAGTTGTACTATTGCCTTTAAACTGAGAATTACCGCAGGCGACTAACGAGGGCATCATCGAAACTGCAGAGGTATCCAGGGGCGTCGCTGACGGGGGGGGGGGGGGAGAGTTAGGGGGGTCGCGACCCCCCCACTTTTGAAAACAGGGGTGGGGGGGGGGGGGGGTCGCCCCCCCCCCCACACACACACACACAAACGTTTAATGCCGACCGACCCCCTCCGAACACTTTTTATGGCGGAAGCTGATTCTAGTTTGCATGTAATTCCTATTAAAATCAAGATTGGAATAGGAAAAATACGACGTGGCAGGGGCGTAGCTTCTCCAGAAAAGTTGTGGGTGGGGGGGGGGGGGGCCCTCAACTGAATAGGATCCTACACTCCTGCGACGTGGAAATGGGCTCAGTCAGTTACGGATGAAGTTTCCTTCGTTTTCCCTTCGACACACCGCTGCTCCGAAAGGAAAACGAAGGAAAATTCATCCGTAACATGCAGGGGCGTCGCCGACGGGAGGGTCGGGGGGGACGCTCCCCCAACCCCCCACTCTCAGGAGGGAAGGTTGACCCCCCTCCACCACTTTTCCCCCACCACCACTTTTTGCGGGGGAAGTTAACAATTTATCGTAAAATTTTGCATTACAGCAGTCAAAGTTCATCTATCCACAGTCAAAGAGTGGAAATTTCGTGCTGCTTCGCGGCATAACACGAGTTTCGCAACTACTTATACAAATTTAGAAAATGAGCAAATGAATTCCACCAGGGCCCACTACCTTCATTAAATATTAACTTTCAAGCGGGCTACATGTTTAGCTAGTCTGCCGAGTTCCGAAAACGGCGACGCGAACGCAAAGACGCGGACATCGGCACCCGGAAGCTGCTCCAGCGGTGCCCAGCATGCTGGACCGAGCAGCTAATAGTGGGGACCAGGCCAGGACTACCTCCCAAGCCATGTCCCCCAGGCTCCTCCAGATCCACAGGGACCATTTATGCGCGGAAATGTCGTGCTGCCCCTTGCTGCTTTCAAACCATTTGCATTGTTACTAGTTGTTTGTTACAGTTTGGTTCATATGTATACAGTATTATTATCATATGCACTATTGAACGCTGACTGCCACCGGTCATCGTGATTTACTATCCGATGCTAATGTATATGAAAAAACTACCTTCATTTCAATATTTTTTCATCATTCTGAGATGTGTAACCAGGAAAAGGGGTTACCTGAGGCTTGGCTCCACTCACGGTCTGGATACAATATAAAAATATCGTTTTCAACGACCTAGAATTAAAATTTTCACGCCGCTTCGCGGCGTCACATCGGTGGTCATCATCAGTACGAAGCCATCGTCATCGTATTCGGTTCCTCGTAACGCTGAATTGAATTTATAACATTTTTAGCTTCTTGTCCTATACATCGCCCACCGCCTATATTCCTGGGTTTTATCAGGAAAACCCGTAGGAAAAAATTCGCGCCTCTTGACTGCGCTAAATAACAAGTACCTACTATAACATGAAAATCCACATAAACAATGCTGCAAAGGTTTAAATACACGCAAAAAATGGGGGTACATTTTTTTCGTCATTTCAGCCGACCCCCTCCCCCCACACACTAAAAAATCCTCGGCGACGCCACTGGAGGTATCTGAGTGGTGCCGGCAAACGTCGACGTCCATGAAAACACAGATTGTACTGTCATCCATGTATATACCAATTTCCAGAATGGGTGTTATGTTGTTACTTTCCTATATAATTGAGCAAAATAGTTAACTTTAACACTTTTTTACCACACTTTTAAACGCACAATAACATTTGTAGAGGTCCTCACAATACGCAATGTGACGCATTGATGAGAATGCATATCTCGGGCATAAGACTCAAAATTTTCGCGCCGCGCAATTTGTTTAAGAGTTCCAGGTCTTGAGTTTTAAACAAAAATGTTCTAAGTTGGTATAGCTGATTCCAAATTGGTGTCCCTAGTTCCAAAGTTGATATGGCAGTTTGGTAGCTCCAGCTCCTACATGTTGGTAGGCATGGGCTATGGCCCATACCATACCTGTCATACTGCATTTTCCATCCGTGTAACGTGCCTTTTCATCCGTTTTGTTTGGCCCTTTCAACGCTTGGGAAGGGGCCCCTTCAGCGCTTGGGAAGGGGCCCTTTCGAGGCGGCCCCCTCCCCCTGGACGAAATCCTGGCTACGTGCCTGTGTATGACGTCATAATTGTCATAACGTTGTGTTATGGCCATGAAGGAGAAAAGAGAAACATGCCCATTTTTGGGCGGATATCCATCTATCGTCCAAACAAATGCCATATTCGTTTTTTTCAGCTCGAAATACCCCATATATCCACATTTCAAGACAACTTTCAAGGTGACATATTCCCTTTAAGACATGTATGTCCAAAACCTGGGAGTGTCAATTTAGTGCAGTGTAGACTGAATATGACACGGAAATTACGAAATAAAATTATTTTTGGTGCTCATTAGATAGCAAATTTGCATCCAGTTTTGAGGAAGCCCTTTCTGCCTTTTCTCAGAATGAAATAAGTAAGAATACCTAGATTCTGCTGCTGTCATCATTCAGGATTTGCCTGGTATTTGAGTAGGCACAATAGCTCGCTCGACTAGTGCTCGCTACGTTTGTTTTGCGAAGGAGAGGTCATCACGCGACATCATGGAGAGGTCATCACGCGACATCATGGAGAGGTCATCACGCGACGCTGCAGTCGCTATCGGGCCCAGAACGCAACATTTCAGTCTCCAAATCGAAAGTCGCCCAAATCGGTATTTATAGACAGAAGCAGAAAATGGAAAATCAATAGCCTTTTGCTCATTTGTAATAATGCAATACAATATATAAAAAAACACTTTATATTCGGCTTCTCGTCATTATCAGAGTTAAATTTCTCTTTGATGATGACGCGAAGCTAAACATAGTGATTCTTTAAGTATTACAAATGAACAAAAACTATCGATTTCCATTGTCTGTCCATAGTTACGATCATGTTCATGTAAAACGTGATCAAAACGGTTTTCCATTTTCCATCTATATTTACGATCATGTTCACAAAAACGCGGTCAAAACAATTGAAATCGGTATTATCGCTACGCAGCGGCGCGAGTTACCCCAGTGTAATGGCACATACATATATCCTTATATTGCCCTCTTCACCCTATCTGAAACCCCAACATTGTTCTACCCCTATGCCGCTACCCCTATGCATTTCCTGCTATTTCCTGCTACCCCTATGCCGGTGAATGGGAGCGCCGAGCGTCTCCATACTTTTGTTTGCAGTTGCACCGCTGGACTATAGCAACAGTAATGTATTCTTGGATGCCTGCATCCAGCACGATGCAGGGGTAACCATGCTGACGACCGGGTGAACACCCTACTCTGATCAGTTACGCGTGTCTCAGAATACTGAATAGGACGCCAAACGCCAAACTCGCCCGATTGTGTTACCAGTTCAGATATAGGCGGAGGCTGCCTTCAGAGTTTTTGCCATCAGACGGGTGGAGGCCACCACTAAGTGGTTTGGTATCAGCAGAGGGGACGCTGAATTCCCCTGAACACGGTAATGTGTGAAGTCTTTGCAGCGATTCAAGCCAGGAAGCTGACTGTTAAATCCCCTGAACACGAGCTGTGTCACCTAATCGTGTCACCAGCGGTGTCACCTAACACCAGCGGTGTCACCTAATCGTGTCACCAGCGGTGTCACCTAACACCAGCGGTGTCACCTAACACCAGCGGTGTCACCTAACACCAGCGGTGTCACCTAATCGTGTCACCAGCGGTGTCACCTAACGTCAGCGGTGTCACCTAATCGTGTCACCAGCGGTGTCACCCAACGTCAGCGGTGTCACCTAATCGTGTCACCAGCGGTGTCACCCAACGTCAGCGGTGTCACCTAATCGTGTCACCAGCGGTGTCACCTAACACCAGCGGTGTCACCTAACACCAGCGGTGTCACCTAATCGTGTCACCAGCGGTGTCACCTAACGTCAGCGGTGTCACCTAATCGTATCACCAGCGGTGTCACCCAACGTCAGCGGTGTCACCTAATCGTGTCACCAGCGGTGTCACCCAACGTCAGCGGTGTCACCTAATCGTGTCACCAGCGGTGTCACCTAACACCAGCGGTGTCACCTAATCGTGTCACCAGCGGTGTCACCCAACGTCAGCGGTGTCACCTAATCGTGTCACCAGCGGTGTCACCCAACGTCAGCGGTGTCCCCTAATCGTGTCACCAGCGGTGTCACCTAACACCAGCGGTGTCACCTAATCGTGTCACCAGCGGTGTCACCCAACGTCAGCGGTGTCACCTAATCGTGTCACCAGCGGTGTCACCCAACGTCAGCGGTGTCCCCTAATCGTGTCACCAGCGGTGTCACCCAACGTCAGCGGTGTCACCTAATCGTGTCACCAGCGGTGTCACCCAACGTCAGCGGTGTCACCTAATCGTGTCACCAGCGGTGTCACCTAACACCAGCGGTGTCACCTAATCGTGTCACCAGCGGTGTCACCTAACGTCAGCGGTGTCATCTAATCGTGCGCAGCTCCGCACACTGTCAGATACAAAACACACGACTTTCACAGATCGTTTCAGCGGAAACCATTATTCCGGCTTAGGTCGCCGCCGGGACTGGCGCTGTTCTCCTCTTATCTCCGTGACAAGGCCGCACACATGTCGGGCTGCCGCCGCGGAGCCGGCCTGGCATCACACGCAGCTGCCCATCTACAGCTCTGCGCGTCTCCCCGCCGAACATCGGCCACAATGTCGAGGCGCTGTCGGCTGTCACTGACTGTCACGTCACTGTCGGTTGTCGGCTGTCACTGACTGTCACTGTCGGCTGTCACTGACTGTCACTATCGATTGTAGGCTGGCACTGACTGTCACTGTCGGATGTCGGCTGTCACTGTCGGCTGTCACTGACTGTCACTGTCGACTGTCGGCTGTCACTGACTGTCACTGTCGACTGTCGGATGTCACTGACTGTCACTGTCGGCTGTCGGATGTGACTGTCGGCTGTCACTTCCTGTCACTGGCGGCTGTCGGCTGTCACTGACTGTCACTGTCGACTGTCGGCTGTCACTGACTGTCACTGTCGGATGTCACTGAATGTCACTGTCGGCTGTCGGCTGTCACTGACTGTCACTGTCGGATGTCACTGAATGTCACTGTCGACTGTCGGATGTCACTGACTGTCACTGTCGAATGTCGGCTGTCACTGACTGCCACTGTCGGCTGTCGGCTGTCACTGACTGTCACTGTCGACTGTCGACTGTCACTGAATGTCACTGTCGGATGTCGGCTGTCACTGACTGTCACTGTCGATTGTCGGATGCCACTGACTGTCACTGTCGACTGTCGGCTGTCACTGACTGTCACTGTCGACTGTCGGATGTCACTGACTGTCACTCTCGGCTGTCGGCTGTCACTGACTGTCACTGTCGGGTCACTGACTGTCACTGTCGACTGTCACTGACTGTCACTGTCGGCTGTCGGCTGTCACTGACTGTCACTGTCGGCTGTCGGCTGTCACTGACTGTCACTGACTGTCACTGTCGACTGTCGGCTGTCACGCGCTGTCACGTGCTGCACCGTCAGAGGTGCTGCCAGCCAGGATCGTATTCAGCTGGTAACTGGTGCAGCCACGGCATGAATGAAAAGCTGGGGACAGTCAGCAGACGGAGGAAGTGGCGCATTTCGACACGTTCATGGAGCATTCGGAATGTTTTGTCTTCTTCTGCAGAATATTCCGTCGGTGAGTGTGTATTTCCAGAGCGATACAGAGCGACCCTCCCGCGCCCGTACCCGACGGAGAGGTCGTCAGCCCAGTGGCCACCACAGTGGCATGCTATGTATTCCAAACCTCAATCGAGAGCCGCAAAGTTTGCTGCTGTAAATGAAGCGTGAAATACATGGCGGGCCGGCGCGTAGGCGGCTGTGACGGCCGGTCTGGGGGGGGGGGGGCTGTGAGAGGGGGAACCGACAGGGACGGATGGCCCGGTCCCGATGGCCGTTGTCGCGAGATTGGCCCTGCGCTGGCCTCATCCCTGACGGCCGGCGCCGTCCGCCGCCATACATCGTCGGGCCCCAGAATTAACGGCTAAATCGGCCCAGTCTACTGGCGACCATCGCTCGTCGCTAGTCCGTCACACAACACACATCAGTCTGCCGGTCCCGGCGGCGCCTCCCGCCCGAGGCCGGCCCAGCCGCCGCGCCGGGCAGCCGGGCAGGGATGCCGGTTATGACAGCCCGTTCTCAGCCGCCGCCACCCGACCGACCGTTCCGCGGCCGCCGCACCGCCGGCTGTGCAGTCCGGCGCGGCAAATGTCGCCGCTGTCCGCGGCAGAGGCGGCGCGGCGGGGCGGATTCTGTCCCGGATGATGGGGGCAGTCGGAGTTTGGCAGCCGTCCCGGCCAGCGAGCCGCTGCCGCCGCCGGAGAATACGTAAGCAGGTGGAAAATCTCCGCCCGGCTTTACCAGTGTGATATTTGGCGCGGCGGCCACCCCATTTGAATGCTGCCACACAGACCATTTGTGTTTTGGGAAATAAAGGGCCGTGTCGGGGAAAAGACCAACGCGCTGGAGAAGCTTGAACGCAATTTGGCGGGACTCGTATGCAATGTTCCCCTCATTAAATTCTTAGGCATCATACATAGAAATGGAAGTAGCAGCGTCGGCATTAAAACACCATGGATTGTCTCAGCAACTAGCACGCTTCATGACAACTTAGCAACGCTGTAACCTACCACGATTAGGTTTCCTTCATTAAATGAGGTGAACGTACTAATGAGGGAATTTAATAAATTGTCCATACATTTGAGTTCTTACAACTGATGAACACATTCGTTAGAGACCCTTACTACCTACTCACAAGAGGTCACGAAGTACGAACTGTCGATAAAAGTGAACATGATGCAATACACATAGTTCATATAGTACCATGCTTCCCGGCACTGCCACGCAACGCATACATATCACTGTGAGCTCAGTACCGTGATATCTCCCACACAACACATACATATCACTGTGAGCTCAGTACCGTGATATCCCCCACACAACACATACATATCACTGTGAGCTCAGTACCGTGATATCTCCCACACAACACATACATATCACTGTGAGCTCAGTACCGTGATATCTCCCACACAACACATACATATCACCGTGAGCTCAGTATGTAGTATGTATGTATGTATTTAGGTGCTTCCACAATGTGGGTTTTCTAGCAACCACGTCGATGAACATATAATACACAAATGTTTAAAACTAGGCTTACGACACGACATACGACACATTTCGACACAGGTTAACATTTACCTGCTTGACAGGTGATAGGTCAGGGCAGGTTTAATGGTACCGCTGCTCTCGGCGGCTGACGCACGCACCTTCGCGGGTAGCCTGTTCCATGCACTGGATGCGCGAAATACAAAAGAACGACGGGCAAACTCGGTTCGGACACGCGGCAGCTGCAGCAGCTCATCGGTAGTTGCCCGAGTGGCACGAGCGGAGACTTCGGAGCGGCGAACTACGCGCTCTCGCAGAATCTCCGGTGCACGAGTGGCTGTGAGGATGTCTCGTATGAACATGACATCGCGTTCGCATATGAGGTCGTCAATTTTGAGCCATCCCAGCTCACGCAGCACGGGTGTCACTCGGTCACGGCACCCAATATTACTGACGATACGGGCGCCAAAGTTCAAAGCCTTCTGCACGCGGTGTTTCTGTGTCGCGGTGCAGCTTCCCCAGACGGACAGGCAGTAGCGCACATGAGGGAACACAAGTGCTTCGATCAGCAGCCGTTTAGTTTCGGTGGGGAGACGGTATCTCATCCTGGCGAGTCCAACGAGAATACCGTAACAGCGGCGCACGATGGCCGATATATGCGGCTCCCACGAGAGGCACGAATCGACGGTGACGCCCAGAATCTTTACGCTTTGTGACGGTTTTATATGACTGTTGCCGAAAGCGACTGAGAAATGCGGGTCGGTGATGATCCGCCGCGACTTAATTATAACCATTTCGGTTTTGAGAGGGTTGATTTTGAGACTGTTTTGAGTGAACCAGTTATTTGCTATCGACAGATTTTTCTCTATGCGTATTTTGAGCTCTGAAATGTTCAGGGGCAGGTCAGCGTCAAGAAACTGGGCGTCGTCCGCGTACAGGATCATCTTCCCGTGCGGTATGTGCTGCGTCAGGTCGTTTGTAAAGACCAGGAAGAGGACTGGTCCGAGGATCGAACCCTGGACCACTCCATGCGTGACATCAAACACGCCAGTTCCGCCCCGCAGCGACTGTGTGCGACCCCGCAGCCATGCACCAAACCACTCCGCATCGATGCCGTACCACCCAAGCTTCTCAAGAAGACGGCCATGCTCAACGCTGTCGAACGCCTTTGATGTGTCGGCGGTGACCAGTGACGTCACCCTACCTCTATCCATGTTGTCAGTCGCGTATAGGACAGCGTCAAGCATAGCCGCCTCCGTAGATAGGCCGGGGCGAAAACCATACTGCTGAGGACATAAGACGTTATGCGATGACAGATAGTCCATCAGCTGACTGCACACGACGCGCTCGCACAGTTTCGCTACCGTGGACAGAATGGATATCGGCCGATAATTACTCGGGTCACTGGGGTCCCCTTTCTTATGCAGCGGGATCACTGTGGCGGACTTCCACTGGTACGGCACCTCACACGTCACGATTGAGCTGTTAATGACATGGAGGAGGTGAGGTCCCACCACGGGAAAAGTCATTCTCAGCATGCTGATTGTGATACCGTCCGCTCCGCACGCGCGGAATGAGCCCATCCGCTGCAGCGCCGCTGATAGCTCAGCGGCGCTGCGGCGCTCAGTACCGTGATATCCCCACACAACACATACATATCACTGTGAGCTCAGTACCGTGATATCTCCCACACAACACATACATATCACTGTGAGCTCAGTACCGTGATATCTCCCACACAACACATACACATCACCGTGAGCTCAGTACCGTGATACCTCCCACACAACACATACATATTACTGTGAGCTCAGTACCGTGATATCTCCCACACAACACATACATATCACTGTGAGCTCAGTACCGTGATATCTCCCACACAACACATACATATTACTGTGAGCTCAGTACCGTGATACCTCCCACACAACACATACATATCACTGTGAGGTGTGAGCTCAGTACCGTGATACCTCCCACATAACACATACATATCACTGTGAGCTCAGTACCGTGATATCTCCCACACAACACATACATATTACTGTGAGCTCAGTACCGTGATATCTCCCACACAACACATACATATCACCGTGAGCTCAGTACCGTGATATCTCCCACACAACACATACATATTACTGTGAGCTCAGTACCGTGATATCTTCCACACAACACATACATATCACTGTGAGCTCAGTACCGTGATATCTCCCACAAAACACATACATATTACTGTGAGCTCAGTACCGTGATATCTCCCACACAACACATACATATCACTGTGAGCTCAGTACCGTGATATCTCCAACACAACGCATGCATATCACTGTGAGCCCAGTACCGTGATATCTCCCACACAACACATACATATCACTGTGAGCTCAGTACCGTGATATCTCCCACACAACACATACATATCACTGTGAGCTCAGTACCGTGATATCTCCCACACAACACATACATATCACTGTGAGCTCAGTACCGTGATATCTCCCACACAACACATACATATCACTGTGAGCTCAGTACCGTGATACCTCCCACACAACACATACATATCACTGTGAGCTCAGTACCGTGATATCTCCCACACAACACATACATATCACTGTGAGCTCAGTACCGTGATATCTCCCACACAACGCATGCATATCACTGTGAGCTCAGTACCGTGATATCTCCCACACAACACATACATATCACGGTGAGCTCAGTACCGTGATATCTCCCACACAACACATACATATCACTGCGAGCTCAGTACCGTGATATCTCCCACAACACACATACATATCACTGTGAGCTCAGTACCGTGATATCTCCCACACAACACATACATATCACTGTGAGCTCAGTACCGTAATATCTCCCACACAACACATACTGTGAGCTCAGTACCGTGATATCTCCCACACAACACATACATATCACTGTGAGCTCAGTACCGTGATATCTCCCACACAACACATACTGTGAGCTCAGTACCGTGATATCTCCCACACAACACATACATATCACTGTGAGCTCAGTACCGTGATATCTCCCACACAACACATACTGTGAGCTCAGTACCGTGATATCTCCCACACAACACATACATATCACTGTGAGCTCAGTACCGTGATATCTCCCACACAATACATACATATTACTGTGAGCTCAGCACCGTGATATCTAACTGTCATAACTGTCCTGAAACGTCACAAGTATTGAGAAGAAATTGCAATTGGAATATATTGAGCAGAAATTGACAGCCACATAACAATTGTGCCGCCAAATGGCGCGACATTTGAGGTTTGGAAGGCTGGAGCACTATTTTGCTATTTGAATCAGACCGTAGGGGTATCACGAAGAAATGAGACTGGAGCAAAAGGGAGGACCACAAAACATATTTCCCCCTCCCCTTTAGGGTTAAAGGGCCCTCCTGGAACCGCCAGTGACCCTCTCACCATAATATAAGCCCGCCTCGCCAAAATGCCCACCCAGTCCAAAATCCTTCCGGGAGGCCCTGTCTCCCACACAAAACATACAGATCACTGTGAGCTCAGTACCTCGCATCTAACACCGCACACACGCGGCACACTGCCGGCTCGCAGGGCAATGTCAGGCCCGCCGGGACCGCAGCGCCGGTAATTGGATATCTGCTGACAGATCACTGACAGATTGCCGACTTACATTCCTATTAG
>JAXIVJ010017398.1:0-26217 GCA_036785665.1 Chirona hameri
CAACTGCATTATCATTTGTTTTATTTGCCCAGTAGTGGCGGCCGATCTGGGAGGGGTGTCCTTTTTCTTATTTTCTTCTGTGTGTATCTCATTTGTAACTTCCATAGTGTACGCCTTTCCAATTTTGCAATGTTAATATTGCGAGGCATATGCAGTAAATATCATGTAGCCCTAAATGCTGAGGTATGCGTGTTGTGTGTGTGTGTGTGTGTTTGTGTGTAACACTCGTGTGTAACACAGTGGTGCTGAGTGCTCTCCCTCCTCTTACATCAGTGTGTACCGTCTGTGTAATGTACTGTCTGTAATGTCCAGCACAGTCTTGCGGCTATAAAGTGTTCGGTGGAAATGCGGATTCAACCGCTGTGTATATACCATTTATCGGTATGCTTTAAACATTATATTTACATAGATGCATGTGTGTGCACTCGTGCAGTCGGTGTATGACTGTGTGTGTATATGTGTAGTATTCAGCATTTGAGGGGCCGGTGTGTGTGTGTGTGTGTGTGTGTGTGTGCGTGCGTGTGTATGTGTGCGGTTCACGTTCAGCGTGTGAGGGCCGGTGCCGGTTCTCCCAGCAGGGTCTCAGGGTCCCCCGCCGCCCGGCCACCCGCCGCCGATGCCCCCGATGATCGTCACGCAGTCCACCATGGACGACGATGACTACACCTTCGACATGTCCTGCAACAGCGACGCCAACAACTTCATGGACCCGGCCTACCAGTGCATCCGCTTCTCGGCGTTCCAGCAGAACATGTGGCACCAGACGTGCGACGCCAACCTCAAGGAGCTGTGAGTGATTCGCCACGGGAGTGATGTGCGCTTCGTGTTAGGGCAGGAGTCCCGTCCTGTGCCGAAAGGTCACAGGCTAATGGAATACAGTTTAAGTCGGTCTTGTCGCGCCTACTCAATATTTAATGTGCAACCTGTTCAATGGTTTTCACAGAACAGCATCGCCTTTCCTGTCACGATATTCATTTGCACTTGTAGTATGATAATGTTATGTGTCAGCGTCACTCTAGCTCGGTGGTGATACCACGCTTTAATTCCACCTGTATTTGCTACCCTGCCGCTGGCGCTGCTGCTGATTTAGCTGCCTCTTCCCCCGCGGCGGCCGGCGCGGCGCAGCGGCGGCAGCCATGGCGCGCTGCCGGCGCCGTAGACCGTTCACTGATGTCTCGCTCCGCCGGCAGGCAAACGCCCTTCTTCAAGGTCGACGCCGACAAAGGCTTCAATTACTCCAACTCGGACGAGGCGTTCGTGTGCCAGAAGAAGAATCACTTCCAGATTACGTGTCACATTCACCAGTCCAGCAGCCGACCTCACTACGTTAAAACGGCTGATGGTCTGAAGAAAATCGACGCGTTCATCGTGAGCTTCTTCGGCGTGAAGACCGAGAGCACGAACCAATGCATCAAGGTGGAACAGAGTCAGAGCGACCGCACGAAACGCTGCTATAAACCGGTCGTGTAAGTGTCCGCCCGTATTCCCGGCCACCTCGTGGCGAGTTTAGTATGTTGTGCTTCCGGCAGTGGCCGCGAGAGGCGCTGTCGAACCGGGCGGCCTTGGGCCGGAGACTGGTCGGAGAACGGGATACACCTCCTGATCACGTGACGTCTATTAATCATGACTACCTTGGCGATGCGTCACAGCGTCCCTTCGATCAGATAACGGGAGTTAGTTAGCACTGCCCTCCTGCCCACGTCGAAATATCCGCATCATGTGGCCGTCTCCACCACCCAGCCACCTGACTCTCCCGATCACACCCATGACACACCTCCGTCCCCCGTTTCAGCGTGGAGCTGAACCCGGAGCAGACGGTGAAAATCACCGTCGGCCGCCTGCACTTCTCCGAAACCACCACCAACAACATGCGAAAGAAGGGCAAGCCGAACCCCGACCAGCGCTTCTTCTTCCTGGTGGTCAGCTTGCAGGCGGCCGTGGGCGAGAGCCGCCACCCGCTCATCCAGTTCGCCACCGAGCGGATCATCGTGCGGGTAGGCAGTGCAGCCGGCCGCTGACGCTGGCGCCGGCGCCAGTTGCGTCACCTGACTGGGCAGCGGCGGCGCCAGCTGGTCATGAGGGGAGGCTGGGGTGGCTCGGCGGGTTTCCGGACTGACGAATGGTCACGGTAGGCTACGACTGGGGACACATGACCGACTCCGGGCAGCATCTGTGTAGCGTGTCAGTGTCTGTCCCAGTTCCTTTCCTGGACACGCCTCTGTATTCCGCGGCGACACAGCGCTGGTGACGGCACGTTTTGGCTATCGCGCCAAATCGAGCGATGACTTTCCGAACCGGCCCATTGCCGGAGTTGCGTCATGCTCTGTGCCAAACTGCATTCAAACGTCCGCTTGGTCCGGTTTAAACAGGGGCAGGAGCCGGCTGACCTTAGTGATATTCACTGCGGGCCGGGTTTCGATCGCAATGCTCGTGACGTTTCTCCACGACCGCTCCCGGGGCGCCGGTCCTCAATAGCCGGCGGTTGTTAGATGTGTCGGCGGTAACGCTGCACCAGAATCAAAATGGCGCCGCGCGAGGGTCGTTCAACTCACTCATTCCTCGTACCACACGGTACACATACATCTCGCCGCGGTACACATACATCCTCACGGTACACATACATCTCGCCATACATCCTCACGGTACACATACATCTCGCCATACATCCTCACGGTACACATACATCTCGCCATACATCCTCACGGTACACATACATCTCGCCATACATCCTCACGGTACACATACATCTCGCCATACATCCTCACGGTACACATACATCTCGCCGCGTCCTGACGGTACTACACGGTACACATACATCTCGCCGCGGTACACATACATCCTCACGGTACACATACATCTCGCCATACATCCTCACGGTACACATACATCTCGCCATACATCCTCACGGTACACATACATCTCGCCATACATCCTCACGGTACACATACATCTCGCCATACATCCTCACGGTACACATACATCTCGCCATACATCCTCACGGTACACATACATCTCGCCATACATCCTCACGGGTACACATACATCTCGCCATACATCCTCACGGTACACATACATCTCGCCATACATCCTCACGGTACACATACATCTCGCCATACATCCTCACGGTACACATACATCTCGCAATACATCCTCACGGTACACATACATCTCGCCATACATCCTCACGGTACACATACATCTCGCCATACATCCTCACGGTACACATACATCTCGCCATACATCCTCACGGTACACATACATCTCGCCATACATCCTCACGGTACACATACATCTCGCCATACATCCTCACGGTACACATACATCTCGCCGCGTCCCCGTGACTCACCTGGCCAGCCTGTCAGCCGGATCATGTCCACTTTACAGCCACGAGGCCGGCGGCCCGGCTCGTAAAATACCGAGCAGCATGACAACCAGTCCACTCACTGAATAGTGAATACTTCCAGTCAATGTTGCTCCAGCTGGAATCCCAGCCAAGATAGGCCGCAGTGTGCTTAACGGCGTTGTACCAGCAACGCAGCAAAGCGTGTGAGCTTGTATAGTAACGAGGGCTGAATGATACTAGTGCACTAATACGATACAAACGCTATCTCGTATTACAACGATAAAATGATGAAACGGTACAAACGATATGGCTGCCGCCGCGCGGCCATTGCAAGGTGCATGAGGTGATAACATCAGCTCATGGCCTTAAAAATAGTAAAATTTCCACGGCTGATGATTTTCAGCTACAGCACCTTCACATAAAATAATCTATAAGAACGTTCAAATCCTCATGTCATTGATGAAGCGGCGGCAGGTGGAGCCGAGTTATGTCGGCGAAGATAGTATTACTTTCTAACCACCTGCCTGGATGTGTCGTGGTGAAGTGTCTGTATCCTGGTTATACCTGAGATTCGGCCACGGATCACAGGCTAAGCTGACGCTTTGAAGGTCATGATCCCAGTTCTCGCTTCTCGGCAACTTAGCGGGCTTTATCCACTGAATCCAACAACACATAGTGACGTGCATCGAGCTAAAGCTGCGAGCCCTCACAGTCGACGCGGTTATCCTCAATCGAACTACCCTTCTCCGCCCGGGGCCTGCAGAAGGGGTCCGCTCCAGTGAGGAATCGGTGTCATCAGGCTGACAGGGCTGCGCCCCCGCGCTGTGTCATTTTATGTCGGGGCTAATTGGAACCGCTACTCCTTGTGTTGGCTGTGCTGCCTTTGCGAACAGTAGCGTGGAGAATCATTCATTTCGGAGGAGCGTGCTGCATCGATCAAACAGTGGGTGAGCGAGCGAGCGAGCGAGCGTGACCTTCCGCCGCGTGCTCTGCCCTAGGGCTCTCTGTCCTGGAAGACCGTGTCCCTCTCTCTAGCTCTGTGGCTGCGTAGTACTGCGATCAGCTGGGTTGACCTCGGACTCGTTACACAACTTGTCAAGCTCACAAGCTCACATCCTTCACAAAAGGGCCATGCTTTTCGTTGAATTATTGCGACATGAACTACTCTGAATTTTGTTGAGTGCATCGTAGATTAATTTCAATTGGCATAGGCACACGTCAGCAGAAAATTTAGAATTTTTGCCGACCCTTCTCTGAAAAAACTAAGTATTCTGTTCTAATAGTATTTGTCTTCCATGAACAACATCTGCGTGGCCAAACATTGACCGGGTGTTTGTTTTGATGCAACATTTCACTGTCATTGCTCTCTCTCTCTCTCTATCTCTTCCTCTCTGCTGTGGTTTCTATGGCGCCACCACGTCGTCTCGGTCAACCTCAAGCATCCGGCCCTCCTCTCCGCGTGTGACCGCTATCTGGCCTCAACTATCCGCCGGCCACCCGTACACCCGTCAACCTATCTGATCGAACGTATCCTTTCTTTAACCGCACATTTATTAACATTATTTAGACCCTCTCCATACGAAATGCTGTATTTGTGTGTTTATTAAACAAACTAGAATTGTTAAATTTACCATCCCATTTTAGAATAAATAATTGTTCACTGCTCGCATCCTTCACCCATACACTCCGATCCCTCTTTGTGACCCTGACCTGTGAATGTTTGCCCTCAGGCGTCGAACCCGGGTCAGTTTGAGTCGGACGTGGAGCTGTGCTGGCAGAAGGGTCAGACGCAGGACTCCACGTACCACGTGGGCCGTGTCGGAGTCAACACGGACAAACCGGACGAGGCGCTCGTCGTCCACGGCAACCTCAAACTGACGGGTCACGTGATGAACCCCAGCGACCGCCGGGTCAAGGAACATATCCAGGAGGTCAGTCCCCGCCCGGATGTCTTAATGAGGGATGAACCCCAGCGACCGCCGGGTCAAGGAACATATCCAGGAGGTCAGTCCCCGCCCGGATGTCTTAATGAGGGATGAACCCCAGCGACCGCCGGGTCAAGGAACATATCCAGGGGGTCAGTCCCCGCCCGGATGTCTTAATGAGGGATGAACCCCAGCGACCGCCGGGTCAAGGAACATATCCAGGGGGTCAGTCCCCGCCCGGATGTCTTAATGAGGGATGAACCCCAGCGACCGCCGGGTCAAGGAACATATCCAGGAGGTCAGTCCCCGCCCGGATGTCTTAATGAGGGATGAACCCCAGCGACCGCCGGGTCAAGGAACATATCCAGGAGGTCAGTCCCCGCCCGGATGTCTTAATGAGGGATGAACCCCAGCGACCGCCGGGTCAAGGAACATATCCAGGGGGTCAGTCCCCGCCCGGATGTCTTAATGAGGGATGAACCCCAGCGACCGCCGGGTCAAGGAACATATCCAGGGGGTCAGTCCCCGCCCGGATGTCTTAATGAGGGATGAACCCCAGCGACCGCCGGGTCAAGGAACATATCCAGGAGGTCAGTCCCCGCCCGGATGTCTTAATGAGGGATGAACCCCAGCGACCGCCGGGTCAAGGAACATATCCAGTGGGTCAGTCCCCGCCCGGATGTCTTAATGAGGGATGAACCCCAGCGACCGCCGGGTCAAGGAACATATCCAGGAGGTCAGTCCCCGCCCGGATGTCTTAATGAGGGATGAACCCCAGCGACCGCCGGGTCAAGGAACATATCCAGGAGGTCAGTCCCCGCCCGGATGTCTTAATGAGGGATGAACCCCAGCGACCGCCGGGTCAAGGAACATATCCAGTGGGTCAGTCCCCGCCCGGATGTCTTAATGAGGGATGAACCCCAGCGACCGCCGGGTCAAGGAACATATCCAGGAGGTCAGTCCCCGCCCGGATGTCTTAATGAGGGATGAACCCCAGCGACCGCCGGGTCAAGGAACATATCCAGGAGGTCAGTCCCCGCCCGGATGTCTTAATGAGGGATGAACCCCAGCGACCGCCGGGTCAAGGAACATATCCAGGAGGTCAGTCGCCGCCCGGATGTCTTAATGAGGGATGAACCCCAGCGACCGCCGGGTCAAGGAACATATCCAGGAGGTCAGTCCCCGCCCGGATGTCTTAATGAGGGATGAACCCCAGCGACCGCCGGGTCAAGGAACATATCCAGGAGGTCAGTCCCCGCCCGGATGTCTTAATGAGGGATGAACCCCAGCGACCGCCGGGTCAAGGAACATATCCAGGAGGTCAGTCCCCGCCCGGATGTCTTAATGAGGGATGAACCCCAGCGACCGCCGGGTCAAGGAACATATCCAGGAGGTCAGTCCCCGCCCGGATGTCTTAATGAGGGATGAACCCCAGCGACCGCCGGGTCAAGGAACATATCCAGGAGGTCAGTCCCCGCCCGGATGTCTTGAGGGATGAACCCCAGCGACCGCCGGGTCAAGGAACATATCCAGTGGGTCAGTCCCCGCCCGGATGTCTTAATGAGGGATGAACCCCAGCAACCGCCGGGTCAAGGAACATATCCAGGAGGTCAGTCCCCGCCCGGATGTCTTAATGAGTGATGAACCCCAGCGACCGCCGGGTCAAGGAACATATCCAGGAGGTCAGTCGCCGCCCGGATGTCTTAATGAGGGATGAACCCCAGCGACCGCCGGGTCAAGGAACATATCCAGGAGGTCAGTCCCCGCCCGGATGTCTTAATGAGGGATGAACCCCAGCGACCGCCGGGTCAAGGAACATATCCAGGAGGTCAGTCCCCGCCCGGATGTCTTAATGAGGGATGAACCCCAGCGACCGCCGGGTCAAGGAACATATCCAGGAGGTCAGTCCCCGCCCGGATGTCTTAATGAGGGATGAACCCCAGCGACCGCCGGGTCAAGGAACATATCCAGGAGGTCAGTCCCCGCCCGGATGTCTTAATGAGGGATGAACCCCAGCGACCGCCGGGTCAAGGAACATATCCAGGAGGTCAGTCCCCGCCCGGATGTCTTAATGAGGGATGAACCCCAGCGACCGCCGGGTCAAGGAACATATCCAGGAGGTCAGTCCCCGCCCGGATGTCTTAATGAGGGATGAACCCCAGCGACCGCCGGGTCAAGGAACATATCCAGGAGGTCAGTCCCCGCCCGGATGTCTTAATGAGGGATGAACCCCAGCGACCGCCGGGTCAAGGAACATATCCAGGAGGTCAGTCCCCGCCCGGATGTCTTAATGAGGGATGAACCCCAGCGACCGCCGGGTCAAGGAACATATCCAGGAGGTCAGTCCCCGCCCGGATGTCTTAATGAGGGATGAACCCCAGCGACCGCCGGGTCAAGGAACATATCCAGGAGGTCAGTCCCCGCCCGGATGTCTTAATGAGGGATGAACCCCAGCGACCGCCGGGTCAAGGAACATATCCAGGAGGTCAGTCCCCGCCCGAATGTCTTAATGAGGGATGAACCCCAGCGACCGCCGGGTCAAGGAACATATCCAGGAGGTCAGTCCCCGCCCGGATGTCTTAATGAGGGATGAACCCCAGCGACCGCCGGGTCAAGGAACATATCCAGGAGGTCAGTCCCCGCCCGGATGTCTTAATGAGGGATGAACCCCAGCGACCGCCGGGTCAAGGAACATATCCAGGAGGTCAGTCCCCGCCCGGATGTCTTAATGAGGGATGAACCCCAGCGACCGCCGGGTCAAGGAACATATCCAGGAGGTCAGTCCCCGCCCGGATGTCTTAATGAGGGATGAACCCCAGCGACCGCCGGGTCAAGGAACATATCCAGGAGGTCAGTCCCCGCCCGGATGTCTTGAGGGATGAACCCCAGCGACCGCCGGGTCAAGGAACATATCCAGGAGGTCAGTCCCCGCCCGGATGTCTTAATGAGGCAGCGGATGCTCGTGAAGCAGTGCTATTTCCATTTCTGGCACAACTTAGGTGTTTGGATGAACCTGTATCGCCTTGTTTATTTTTAATATGATTAAATACAAAGTTTCAGTCGTTTATGTTTGTACGACGTGTTATTCAATTATTTCAAATTAATCCCCATAAATAAGAAAACATTGTACAGAGCCAAACATCTTTCAAACCTTTAAATCACATCTAACGTGTCGACTGCCAAGTAGCTCCCTCATTTTGCACAACACTTGCACAATTTGCACAACATTTGTCCCTACGCCAACATTGACACAGTTTCCGACCCGGTCTGACCGGGATGACGCAATCCCTCCCCTCCCCAGCGCTCCCGGATCTGACCCTCCCTGACTCTCTGACCTCAGCTGTCTCGTAACTGACCATCTCCCCTCTCTGACCTCAGCTGGACACCAAGGAGCAGCTGAACAACGTGCAGAAGCTGCGGGTGGTCAAGTACAACTACGTGAACGAGTTCGCGGAAAGTGTGGGTCTGGAGGATGCCGCCGACACGGGCGTGATCGCGCAGGAGGTGCAGCGGATCCTGCCGGACGCCGTCCGACCCGCCGGCGATATCACACTCCCCAGTGGCAGGAAGGTTGACAACTTCCTCGTGGTCAACAAGGTGGGTTGGGATGGACGACTGGGGTGCTGTGGAGGGAGGGATGGGGAAGGAAGTGAGGCAGGTGGGTTGGGAGAGTGTGTGGTTGTGCATTTCTCGTACGTTGGTGGTGCTCATTCAGGAAGGTCTTTTCACCAAGGTTTGAAGACCTCTTGGTGGTGATGGCAGATTTATGTGAACTTTTTGAATGCACTTTGTAATGGTCTACAAGACAGCCGAACATATAATCATCGCGTGACGTCCAGTCTTCCAGTGTTTAAGCCAGCTGACCGGGTAATCCTTTGCCTGGCCAGGAGCGGATCTTCATGGAGAACATTGGTGCTGTGAAGGAGTTGTGTAAGGTGACGGGAACGCTGGAGAACAGGATCGAGGAGCTGGAGAGGATGAACCGGCGGCTCGCCAAACTCAAACGGCACGGCAGCCTAAAGTCGACCAGCAGCATATCCACAGGTGAGAACAGGGACGGAGACCAGCAGTATATCCACAGGTGAAAACAGGGACGGAGACCAGCAGCATATCCACAGGTGGGAACAGGGACGGAGACCAGCAGCATATCCACAGGTGGGAACAGGGACGGAGACCAGCAGCATATCCACAGGTGAGAACAGGGACGGAGACCAGCAGCATATCCACAGGTGGGAACAGAGACGGAGACCAGCAGCATATCCACAGGTGGGAACAGAACTCGTGAGATCAGTGGTGATGAACTGAAATGGCATTTCATGTTAGCTGCTGAGGACAAACTTTATGTAATTTGACGAGCATCACAAGCAAAAATTTGAAATGTGAAACGGCATGTGCGCACTGACAACTGACATTCTGTTGCTAGCACCAATCAGTTCTGAAAACAGCGTGTCTGACCCTTGTTTTATGTTTGCGTGTAATTCCAGTGGCTAGTCGAGCATCGAGTTATTTATCATCATGTCACATCCATAAGCGGAAGCCGAGGCCTCCCCCGAGCCTGCTGCACAACCGGCTGGTCCAGGGCGGCGTCTGCGTTCTCGTACTAGTCATGCTGTTCTGGTGAGTGCTCACACGGAGACCGGCAGAGCACTCTTATCACGTCGTGTGGCATTGTGTACCACAGGGTGCATGGAATGTGTTAGGTCCAGCAGTGTCTATGAAGTGAGGAACGATGATTTGTGTTATTTTGTAAACCATGCCGAATGATGTCATTTTCTAGTGTCACGTGTTGTATTCTCCTGGGCTGCTTGATTTCGTTTGGTTCAGTTTATTTGAAAATAACGTCAGTGTTCGTTACACTAACACTGGCTCGAAAATAAGAAACTGACTAATAGTTAGATTGCAATACTCATGGGATATATTGACCTTACTTAACACGCGCCCTGGGGGGGGCGAAATCCCCCCCCCCCTCCGGTTTTTAGAGGATAGCACAAAAACATCGGGTCATCTCAGGTCAGGTCACCAGACCAGATCACGTGATGACCTCACCTCCAAAACGTTTGCAGTAGTACCACAGCCACAGTTTTAGGCCGATCGGTTTAAATCTTGCAGGATTGCATAAGGTCATAGATGCCAACAATTTGTTTATCTCGGATTTCTAATATCGGTGACCTAAGGTCAGGTTAATTTTGTGACCGCCAACACTGTTTTGTGAATAACTATCGACATACTGAAGATATACAAGATAAAATGGTACCAATGTGTTTGTCTCGTCGATACACGTCTCCCAATATGCAAGATGACCAACTTGGATCACCACTTGACCTTGACCTGAGGTCAAATTTCTCAGTTGACCTAACCCGGTCACCATGAATATGATTCGAAGCGCCTTGACGAGACAAACACGATGACGTAAAAACTGTTGCTTTATCTTTATTCGGTAAAAAGTTATTTACGAAAAACAGTTTTTCAAAACAAAATCACCTTTTTGACATTTGATGACCTCTGGAGCCTAAACTATTGACCTGAGCTCAAATCTGAGGACACCTGTGTCGATTGTCTTTTTCAAGGGCTTTCGATTGCTTTTTCCGTTCGCTGCTAACCATCATAGTTCCCGAGATATTTCGGGGTGTTCGAAGCGAAGTCCTAAAACTTGAAAATCTGATCCTTGATGACCTCTGGTGACCTCAATAGTGACCTGATAAAACAAAATGAACGCAATACTTTCGAAAGCGCTTGTTTCGAGATATCTAACGTCGTTTTAAATTTGTCGCTACGTTGCGTGGTTTTCGAGATCATAGGGGAGGGGGGGGGGGGGGTGTGAAATCCGCCTCCCCTCCCTCCAGGGCGTGTAATTATCAGAGGCCCTCCAGGGCGCGTGTTAAAGGGACACTGCCTATAGCGGATGATATCGCAAAAACCGGCTTAAACAAGTCTTAAGGACTACTTATGATGTGTAATCGTCCTCAAAGGCTTACCCAAGCAGCGCAAATAAATAAAAAACAATCATTTATTTCATTTTTCATAAGAATCTAAAAACTGTTTACGATTTCTACGCACCACTACATATATCGATTATGGAAGCGTTTGTTTCAGTTAACTTCATCTGACCAACCGTCAGCTGACGCTATTGCAACAATTGGATGAGGTGGCAAAGCACTTATACATTGTGGTTCCTCATGCTAACTACATGCAACGAATCTGGCGCATCTGGCGCACTTGAGTTCTTGCCACAAAAAACCTCGGTCGGAATCAAAATCCCCTCGGAATTAATCTTATCCCTTCGGAATAAATATCTACTTTTATCCTATTATTGGGCTTAAATCTGGCATAATAAGACATGAAATGTTTTCTGACATTACAAATTTCGACAGAATGCTTAAGCAGAAAATATAACTATTTACAATTGTTGCACAACGCTGCAATTAATTGATTTTGGTGCGTAATGGTGAGCGGACCCGTCAAGGTCATTGGCTGGAGCCTGGAAAGAAACCTAACTTTGAACGATGATATTAGGCGACTGGGCGCGAATTTCGAAAAACGGGACTTCATAGTGTTAATCAGATGCGATTGCTCTTTTAACATATCACATTTTACTTTAAAGAGACCGCGTCCCTTTAAAACTACCGCCAAGCTTTCACTTTGTTACTACAGGAGACCTGGCATACGAAAACATTTTCGCGTTTCCTCGGCTGGGTGGTGATATGTAAATGCCGTGTACGGTGTACCTGCATGCGGTGTGGTGTGGGGGGAGCGCGTCTTTGCGTGCGCTGCAGCACACATCATCACTGGTTGACCATTGATCGAGTCTATCGACAAAACACTCCCGTTCTGACACAACGGACTGACTCGACGGGCTGGGCAAGTCACTGTACTCTTATCCGAAATATCCACTGACAATGTGGGACCATCGGCTTTCAGGACAGTGATTATAAAACGCTACAAACATTCAGCGTTGAAGTCAATGCGTAGACATACGCATACCTGTGTATGCATATTTGCTCACAATTTGTAAGTTGCCGATACCTTCATACGTGTTCGGACCTATTGCTGGAATGCCAGCGTCATCATCCCTGACTAGCACTCACTCGTTCTACGTTGTGTTTCAGTTTGATAGCGATGGCGACGCTGTACATCATAGAGTGGCAGAAGCGACAGGACCTGCTGGCCAACATCACCTCCCCCTCCGCCGTCTCGGACCAGACCCTGCTGCGAAACGGAACCCGCCTGCCGCGACCCATACACCTCACGAACGTCACCGGAAATGCCACCTTCCTGGAGCCGCTGCCGCCGCAGGGCCGGGTGTCCGGCGTGCCCTATTCACCGGTACCGGCCACCACCCGCGACCCGCCGCCGCCTCCGCCGCCGCCGCCCCTGCCCGGCAAGGAGGACGCGACCGAGGTGGATGCTGTGACGTCACTGGTGCCTCTGGACGGCGCGGAGGCTGATGAGGCCACCGGGCCGCCGGAGGAACCCGTCACCGTCCCGCCGCGCGTCTCCGCAGACCATGCCAACGAACCGTCGGCCAGCAACGCCTCTTCAGTGCGTAACGACAGCATAGACGCCACTGCACCGGACCCCGCCAAGGCGGAGACGACCAGGGCAGACGGGAGGACCACCACGACGTCCACGACCACGACGACGACGACGACGGCAGAGGCGTCAGCGGCGGTGGTGACGACACTTGAGTCCGAGCTGACGCCGCCGACGATGAAGGCGACGACGGAGCGGTCGACGACGGAGAAGCAGGAGGCGGCGGTGAACGAGACCAGCACGGCGCCGCCGCCGTCAGAGCCGGAGGAGGAAGAGGAGGAGGTCGCCAGGAGGGGTGCAGAGGTTGTGAACGGTGTGGAGGGGCCGGAACCGGACCTGGAGGAAGACTACAGTCCGGCAGTGGCTGATACGGCGTCTGGGGAGGCTGCTTCGACCACGTCTACCACCACAACCACAACAACCAGCACAACCACCACGAGAGCCGCCACCACCACCACCACCTCGAGCGCAACCACCACCACCACCACCATTACCACGCCGGCGTCCAGCTCTGTCGGCACGTCCACTGCGGCTACCACCTCCTCCTCCACCACCACCACGGCGTCCACCTCCACCACCTCGACCACCTCGACCACGAGCCGGCCGACTGCGTCCAGCACTACTACGGAGAAAGAGGGCGACACGACGGAGCCGGTGCGGACCACCGTCAGTCCGCAGGAGACGGGGGTGGAGACGGACGCCGCCAGCCTCGCGCCGCCCGTGATCGGCGCAGACGAGAGCTGCCGAGCCGGCCAGCGTCGCAAGTGCGAGGTGAGACCCGGGGTGCAGTGACCTCTGGAGTCTGTTAACCTCGGACCTCTGGTCTGTTGTCAGTGTTCTGATTAGTGGTGTTGTTTGAGTTTGTTTAGATTGAAAAACGTTGGTCATTTTACACCGCACGTTTGTATATGTACAAGTGACTGTTTGGTGCGCTCGTTACTCGTATCTGGACCCGGTATAGAGATGATTAGTTCGAGATGAGCCTCATGTTCCAGTATATACAGACATGACGGCTCATCAGAGAATCAGACATTACAAATCTCACGTGTTTAATGTCAAACGTGATGGTTTAAACGTGATGGTTTTCATCACGTTTGACATTTGTCTGTGTGGCGTGTGTTTTCCAGGCACCATTTTCTGCGACTTGCTTATCAGCACGCATACCGTTCCGGCACGAGGGAACTCCCCTGTATGTGATTTCAGCCAGACACCAGACCGAATCCTGGTTCCTCGCCCTCTAACCCGGATCTCCAACCTCTGACGTGGAACCTCTTACTTATGGCATCTGACCTCTGACCTTTAACATCTGACGATCATATTAACACGCGCACTGGATGGGGGAGGAGCGAAATCCGCCCCCCCCCCCTACGGTTTTTCTAGGATACCAGGAAAACGGCGGCTCGCAGTGCTGCCAAATGTGTCATAGCTGTTAAGGTTTCCATTACCCACATTTTGTTAAAGTTTTTACCTCAGGTCATCTCAGGTCCGGTCACCAGTCCAGGTCACGTGATCCCACCTCCAAAAGTTTGCGGTCATACCACAGTCACAGTTTGTAGCCGATAGATTGCAAACTTACAGGATTTAATAAGATTAAAGGTACCTACAATTGGTATATCTCGGATGTTTTATATCGGTGACCTAAGGTCTGGTCAATTTCGTGACCTCCCTATTATAAGTCAATAAGGAAATATTCAAATGCTTACTATTCCGAGGATACGCATGATAGCAGTCCAATTCCTTCTGGATCATGTTATCATAGGTCATTATTGATGACCCAGTTGACATTTTTGTTCAGTGACCCCTACAGGGTCAGCCGAGGTCACCCGAGGTCGCCAACACGGTTTTGTCAATAACTCTTGACAGAATGAAGATAGAGAAGTGAACCCGGTACCAATGTGTTTGTCTCGTCCTGACACGTCTCCCATTGTGCAACATGACCTACTTGGGTCACCACTTGACTTCGACCTGAGGTCAAATTTCTCAGTTGACCTAACCTGGTCCACGATGAATATTAATCGAAGCGCCTTGACAAGGCAAACACGATGGTGTCAAAGTTGTTGCCTTATCTTTTGTAGGTAAAGCGTTATTTGCAAACAACTGTTTTACAACAACAAAAACATTTATGACCTTTGATGACCTGGAGCCTAAACTATTGAACTGAGCTAAAAAATTTGGGACACCTTACCTATTGCATTTTTTACAGAGCTTTCAATTGTTTGTTTTCCGTTTGTTCCTAGCTAGCATAGTTCCCGAGATATTTGGAGGTGTTCGAAGCGAAGTCCTAATACTGGAAAATCTTACCTTTGATGACCTCTGGTGACCTCAATATTGACCTGAGCCAAAAAATGACCGAAGAGCTTTCGAACGGTATTTTCGGTTTCTGTCTACGTGCCACAGGAGCCGAGTTCGAGGGGAAGACGGAATCTCCCCCCCCCCCCCCCCCCCTCTCCCTCCAGTGCGTGTAATTCTCAGAGGCCTCCCGGGCGCGTGTTAAACCTAGCAGCATCCCTGATCCCTAACATCTGACTGACGCCTAAACTCCTCTTCCAATTTCTGACATCCGACTCCGGAACACAGACTCTGCCTCTGCCTCTGCCTCTGCCTCTGCCTCTGCCTCCTGGCCTCTGACTTCTGACCTCTGCCCCTTGACCTGTGACCTCTGACCTCAGAGTACGTTTCTGACCTCTGCCCCTGCCCCACTGCAGGTCATCTGTTGCCTATCGTCTCTCTCGGAGGCTGACCGCAGTCAGCTGGCGGCGTCCGGGGGTCACAACGCCAGCACGGCCGGCACAGAAGGCGCCGACTCGGCAAGGCTGGAACGTGAGTTACCTACCGTTCTGCCCCGTCCCAGAGGCCAGAGCCCTGACTCGGCACGGCTTGACCGTGAGCTACCTACCGTTCGGTTCCGTCCCAGAGCCCCTGACTCCGCACGGCTTGACCGTGAGTTACCTACCGTTCGGTTCCGTCCCAGAGCCCTGACTCGGCACGGCTTGACCGTGAGTTACCTACCGTTCGGTTCCGTCCCAGAGTCCTGACTCGGCACGGCTTGACCGTGAGTTACCTACCGTTCGGTTCCGTCCCAGAGCCCTGACTCGGCACGGCTTGACCGTGAGTTACCTACCGTTCGGTTCCGTCCCAGAGCCCTGACTCTTCACGGTTTGATGGTGAGTTACCCACCGTTCTGTTCCGTCCCAGAGCCCTGACTGACTCCAGACAGGCAGACAGACAGGCTGTCCTAAATTGACTTATTTAAATTATGCGCGATAAATCATTTTCCGCATAGACGGTAGCATCAGTGGGTTTTCACTCACATTCCAGAATGCTTACCCAACCGTTGCGCTGCTGCGTTTTTCTCTGAATGTTTTACGTTGCACATATGTCACTGCGTACCGCTTGACATTGGTGCCCCTGACTTGCACACCACACCGGACGCCGCTGAATTGCGTGTCTCCGCCTGCCCACAGCGTCGTCCAGTCTGTCTGATGTGCAGGAGAACCAGATCGGCCACGACACCAGCGTGGATAACGCCCCGGGCGGCAAACGGGACCCGTCCAGCTTCCCCAGCGAGGAGGAGGTGCGAGCGGGCGCCGCCTCCCGACCTCGTTACTCCGGCACCAGACGGCTGAGGTGCGTACGAGTGTACCCCGGTCACAGATGCTGCTGAGCTGCTACGGTACAGTGGTGTTTAACAGGCTCCGCAGGCGTTACTGAGGTACGTACCAGTGTACCCCGGTCACAGATGCTGCTGAGCTGCTACGGTACAGTGGTGTTTAACAGGCTCCGCAGGCGTTACTGAGGTGTGTACGAGTGTACCCCGGCCACAGATGCTGCTGAGCTGCTACGGTACAGTGGTGTTTAACAGGCTCCGCAGGCGTTACTGAGGTACGTACCAGTGTACCCCGGCCACAGATGCTGAGCTGCTACGGTACAGTGGTGTTTAACAGGCTCCGCAGGCGTTACTGAGGTGTGTACCAGTGTACCCCGGCCACAGATGCTGCTGAGCTGCTACGGTACAGTGGTGTTTAACAGGCTCCGCAGGCGTTACTGAGGTACGTACCAGTGTACCCCGGCCACAGATGCTGCTGAGCTGCTACGGTACAGTGGTGTTTAACAGGCTCCGCAGGCGTTACTGAGGTACGTACCAGTGTACCCCGGCCACAGATGCTGAGCTGCTACGGTACAGTGGTGTTTAACAGGCTCCGCAGGCGTTACTGAGGTACGTACCAGTGTACCCCGGCCACAGATGCTGAGCTGCTACGGTACAGTGGTGTTTAACAGGCTCCGCAGGCGTTACTGAGGTGTGTACCAGTGTACCCCGGCCACAGATGCTGCTGAGCTGCTACGGTACAGTGGTGTTTAACAGGCTCCGCAGGCGTTACTGAGGTACGTACCAGTGTACCCCGGCCACAGATGCTGCTGAGCTGCTACGGTACAGTGGTGTTTAACAGGCTCCGCAGGCGTTACTGAGGTGTGTACGAGTGTACCCCGGTCACAGATGCTGCTGAGCTGCTACGGTACAGTGGTGTTTAACAGGCTCCGCAGGCGTTATGGTGGAGAACATCAACGTGTCTGCATTGTGGGTTTCGATCAGTGATGCATCTTTTGATACAGCAATTGCCCAGCCTGATGTTGCATTTTCCTCAGCTGAGGTCAAGTAATGCAGCTTGACGTAGTGGATATAGTCTTCAGTTGACCTTAGCCTCGTTCTGATTCTGATTTTCGTGACTGAATAGTATTTGGTCGATGTCTTTATATGGCCTTACTGTAGCTTTCTGCAATAAGTGCATCAGTGCTACACCTGACCCTGTCATGACCCCGGTCTGACCCCTGCCTGACCCCTGTCTGACCCCTGCCTGACCCCTGTCTGACCTCTGCCTGACCTCTGCCTGACCCCTGCCTGACCCCTACCTGACCCCTGTCTGACCCCTGCCTGACCCCTGCCTGACCTCTGCCTGACCTCTGCCTGACCCCTGCCTGACCCCTACCTGACCCCTGCCTGACCCCTGCCTGACCCCTGCCTGACCCCTACCTAACCCCTCCCTGACCCCTGCCTGACCCTTGCCTGACCCCTACCTGGCCCCTGCCTGACCCCTGCCTGACCCCTGTCTGACCCCCTGTCTGACCTCTGCCTGACCCCTACCTGACCCCTGCCTGACCCCTGCCTGACCCCTGCCTGACCCCTACCTGACCCCTGCCTGACCCCTGCCTGACCCCTGCCTGACCCCTACCTGACCCCTGCCTGACCCCTGCCTGACCCCGCAGGTATCCCGGTGGTCGCAGTGACGTCACCATGGCCAATGACGCTCTCAGCGGCACCGCCAACGACTGGTCGAAGCGCAAGGTGGAGAAGAAGACGACGCCGTCGGTGCGGGACTGGCGGCGGATGAGGGCGAGGCCCACGAGACGCCACCACCGCGCCGGCCGCGCCGCCTCCACAGGTCAGCAGACAGTACACCCACCCACTCAAGCGCAAACAGACGGGAAATCTGTCCGACGAAATACGGACTAAACTGGAGTTGTTTGTTGTGTTTTCTGGACGATTTCGGAGTTGGTTTTAAAGTTTCAGTCTCGATATTATATCCCGTTAAGTTTTGACTTGTCGCTCCACTTATCTATTGTTATTCTCCGTGCTGTTTATGACAATATATATTTTAACTTGTCTATTTGGTTCAAAATCGCATTCGCATCCATTTTTATCTTGAATTTCCTATTGATTGTTCCATCTTCCTGAGCAGTTCCTTGTATTTGTGTTTCCGATTTCCTTGTTATCTTACAACATTTGGCCGTCTGTCCAGGTTTCGGATACATCCAGGGGATCCGTCTGCGGGAGTACCCGGACATTGATATCGACACACGCTACTGCGCGCCGGACCTGCAGCTGCAGTACGACAACTGCGTCAACAACATGGGCGGCAACTTCACCTTCTACATCCCCGTCTCCCGGCACATGACCAACCAGATGCTCCACCTCGAGCTCTCGTGAGTGATGGACCGCTGCTTAAACTGCTGAATGGTGTCAGTGGGGTTAATTTAATCTGAGATACTGAATCTAAGACGGCATCAGCAGGTTTTATTGAGGCATATATCAAGGTTTATTTGCGTATTTGTTGCTGTTGTTGAATATTTTTAAGGTTGGTGCACATTTTGCTTTGCTTTTTATCGCATCGCTCAATCCAACTTGAACGCCAGTGCCTGCAGCCGCATTATTTTTGTGAATAGGTTAAGCAAAGGAAAGTGACGTTCCTCTCGCACGGCTCGTCGTTTTCAGCGACACCCGTATAACCCCATCTTAAGTGTGTCTTTGCCTGCCGCTGCCTGCATTTAACCTCCCCCGTCGGCAGGTACGCCGAGCCGGAGGCGCCAGCTCCGGTGCAGTGCCGCAGCCAGCTGTCGGCGCTGCCTCAGGCGTGTGTGGAGCAGTCGGTGGGCGACCCGCGCCACCGTCTGCAACAGCCGAGCCGCAGCGGCAGCGACGCCGGCAAGCCCGTGTTCGCAGTGCCGCTGGACGCCGGCCGGTGGCGCTACAAGGCCTACACGTTCCGGATCTCAGCCAAGTACTTCCCCGGGCTGGTGAGTGCCGATGGCGAGGCAGGCGAGTGGATACTAGAGATAGTGGTATTGTGTAGTGGGCAGTGGTTAGTAGTCAGCAGTCACTATCTCGCTTTTGCAGCCCTAGTGACACGTTTTGGGATCTCTTAAAGGGAGTGTGTCTACTGACATCGCTTATTTGGGGTTTTCGACACTGGTTTATAGAACATAATTTTATTAATCGAATCATGCCTTTCATTTATCCAGATTCACGCAAGTTGCTGCGATATTCCAAGACCCCAGGAACTAGCTGGTAGCAAAAAGTGAGCGGGTAGACCCCAGAGGGCTTACCACTACTAGAAGCATTGATAATATCGGAATATCGATACAAATTTGCTAGCATATCGTTAGCGCCTGCCAATAGCATTTCGACCAAACAGCTCGTGAGCGCTGATAGCAACAGCCGAACAGAACCTCTACGGTCATTTTGCTTTTCGATGGTTTGTTAACATTGTTCGTATCGATAGTGTTTATTGTCTTAGGTGCGCCGTTTTACATAACATATTCTTGTCTCTGATTACCTTCACTATAGTGGCGATTGTTGTATTGATATGGAGAATACAAATATATAAGTGAAAATTCAACTAAATGGGCTCCAGATGTGAATTTCATCGTATCCAACAATCAAACCACTCAATCTACTTACCGTATGAAAAACATAATATATTTTCGACATTCCAAAACAGTAGACCCACTCCCTTTAATCTGTATAATTTCGGGTGTAATGTAGCGCATTGTGATCCTCATTAAATCAGGAGGAGTGACCTTGCATTGCGAAGCATCTGCAATCCCTGCTATTCAGTATTCCGTATACACTTTGCATATCTCTGATCGGCATTATTAGTTTTGGGTTACAAACAACTGGCAGTTTAATTAGCATTATTTAGCATTGAGCTGACCCGGCTGCACGGCTGGCACGTGTTTCAGAATCCGTGTCGCGTGTCCAGCACGTTCATCAAGTCACACTTCTTCGAGTACAACTTCATCTTCGAGCGACAGTGCTCCGAGTAGGCCGGATGCGGCGGCAGCACAGCAGCGCCATCTGTAGCATACGGCGCTCCCCGCTGACCGGCTCTGGGAGGAGCCTGACAGAGACATTGGCGATCCGCCGCCCGCCCCAGAGCCGGGCCGGGCCGTCCCTGTGTGACCTATGTGGGTCACCCGGTGACCCACGTGTCACTTGCTGCCGGCCGGAGCGTCGGAGCGTCGGAGCGGGCCGCGCGCAGCAGCGGGAGCGACATCCCGCCTCAGGAGCTCGGAGGCCTAGCGGAGGAAGCGGCACGGACAGATCGCGGAAGATGCGCGTATAGATGGTACTGTGTGGATGGAACCTGTCGCACGCTGCGAGAAGTGTACCTTATTGGGAACGAAGCAATATTTATTCTTAAAGTAGGGATAAAGTGTACAAGCAATAATGAAAGACTGCGCCAGCTCTGAAGAGCGCGCGACGCCGAGTGACTGCCGCTGAGCTGCGGGGAACAGTGCTGCTCGCCGGCGGCTCGCCTTGTGCAGATGGTGAGATCGGCAGTTTGCCTGTGCGGGATGGATTATATGTGTCTCCCGCTGCCGGCCTGGCGTCTTTACTGTGCCGGCGGAGTCGGGAGTCGGGAGTTCGGTGATATGTGGGTGTCTGGTGATGACGTGTATGACTATGTGTATTTGTTGATGTGTCCCGTGCCGTTACTGGGCGGGCTGGGTGGGGTCGGGGAGGGGCTCGCATCGTCCCGCCACTGCGGGCGCCCCCAATTCATTGTCGGTAGTCACCCATTCTCGAGGCCTTCATCACGTGCCTGTATTTCCACGGTGCCTGTAATTCCGCGGTGCCTCACGTCTGCTCCGTCCCATAGGTGAGTCCGGTGCGTTCAGACAATGACGTTACTTTGTTGCCATAGTCATCGTGTGCCATGCGACTCGGCCGGCCGATGCGTAGCGTCATCTACGCACCGGTATAGGTGGCGCTGTGGCGCCGTCTCTGTCTGGTATAGGTGGCGCCGTCGTCGCGTTGCTGGCTGTTGTATATAGTCCCGATAGCGGAAGAGGCGAGTGCCGGTTGTGGACGAGTCGGACACAGCTCGTGTGTTGCCAGCACTGTTCTTAGATCGGGCTCTAGTGCTAAATGGCCATCTGGGCATGGCGGTTGTTAACATTCCACTTCAAAACGGTTGAAGACATGCTACAAATTGACATTTTCCAGTCGGCTGCATATTAAAAGCATTTATTTTTAGCCGCTTTTCGGCCCGTCGTTGTTTTACTGGTGTTATCAATTTTAAGGGACTTAAAATGATCTCATGGCAATAGAGATTTGGTGATTGTTGTGTTTTAAACTTAGCGTTGCCCATGTTTGTGCTTGTAGTTGCGATTTTAGTCCATGTGTGTGATATATTTTAGGCATTTTAGAAGAAATACGCAGCACGAGCTGTCCAGCTCTTCTTGTAGGATATTCTTCTGCTTACGTGGATATATTATCTCCATAGCGTTCTGAATGTAGGTCGGATCTGAACATTAGTTGTATAAGTGGTCGGGCTACGTCGGGTTGATTAATACTTTGTAGTCAACTACATGTCTGCGCTTAAAATAAAACGATCAAATATTTCGACTGTGTTGAGTGGTGCTTTTCCAGGTGTCATACGAGGAATATGAACACTTACTGGGTCTGCAAGAGATATATCACCCTGAAGTTGCTAACTGATTTTAAAATAAGTGTTTAACAACAAGTTGGTGGGGATTTCGCAGTCATTCCTTTATGCAGGAATTCATGTATACCTCCGCGCCTACAGGCACACCGGAATCAATTTACTTCCGTGATAGCAATGGCGTACCCCGGATTCACTTCAGGGGGGGGGGGCAATTTTTATCAAGGGGGGGGGGCATAAGGTACCCCCACCAAAAACAATACCGGATTTGGCCCACTATATTTTTAGAGGGCATATTTCAACTTTTTCCTGAAAAAACATTCATTTCTTCGAAATAGGGCGGGGGCACGTACTGACCTTCAGTGGGGGGGGGGGGGCAATTGCCCAGTTTGCCCCACCCCCCTTGCGTACGCCTATGCGTGATAGACATTCGGTGGCTATTTTGCTACACATACCTATTTTGCTACACATACACATACCTACACATACCTATCAATGGAAATTGCTTTGAAGATGGCGTATGGCACAGGTGGGCACCGGTCCGTTACTCCCAGACTGGTTATTGATTCAACTTTTTTTGGAACGATTCAATCATGATTCATTTTGGAATCTGAATGATTCACTCACAGTTAGATTCACGGATACAATTTTGAAAATTGATTCATTCCGATTCAAAGAATCAAAACAAATATTGTAATTGATTCACGTTTGATTCAACATTTGAATATATGAGGTGAATTTATGTCAAATCAATACGAATGGAAACATGCATATATACAATGGCGCACCCAGGATTTACTACAGGAGGGGGCAGTTTTTGCTCAGCGGGCATAAAGTACCCCCACAAAAAAAACTCACCGGATTTGGCCCACCATATTTTTTAATGGGCATATTTTCAACATTTTTATCTTTAAAAAATCAAAAAATCATTCATTTTTTCGACCAAAGGGGCACGTACAGACCTGTAGGGGGGGGGGCAATCATTCCCGTTTGCCCCCCCCCCCCCCCCCCCTTGTGTACGCCTTTACATATATATGATCATTAAAACATTGTTACAGCAATAGTATTTCAGTATAATTGAATGTAGCCAATGGGACTGCATGTATTTTAACAATTGACCAGTGTTCTTGAATCGTTAAATCTTTTGAGAGAAACGCAATCGAAAACTCTTGAAAAAATATATCGCTTAGGTGTCCTCAAATTGTATATAAGGTCAATAGTTTAGGCTCCAGAGGTAACCAAAGGTCATGTTGGCATTTTCTTCCCAAAAGTTGTTCGCGCATAACTTTTTACCTAATAAAGATAGGGGAATAATTGTAACGCCATCGTGTTTGCCTAGGCAATACGATCCGAACCATACTTATGGTGACCGGATCGGGTTAAGTTCAAACTATGACCTCGGGTCAAGGTTATTTGGTGACCCAGGTTGGTCATGTTGCATATGGTGAGACGCATCTCGACGAGACAAACACTGTAGTATCAGTCAAACGTCTCTAGCTAGCACGTTTTATAAACTTTCCCGTTTGTTCCTTGCATTTCCTACAATTTCAGGAGGCACATCCAAACGCCCCACTCCCCCTCCTCAGCACGGCGCGGGTTAGGCCTAATACACTGTGCTTGGATCCATGTAAAATAAAACACGCGTTCATCAGCGTTGTCAGCGCCAGGAGGAAGCCAAATACAGTTCAGTACAATTACGGCCTGACTCTTTATTACCGAGCGGGCGCGAAGCGCCCGTGAGGTTTCTCGTCAACTTACTAAACAAATTTACATTTGACCCGGCCCGACCCAGCCATACAGACGCTTTTCGGAAGCTAATAACTTTGCAACCACTGCTCCGATTGAGATTGGGTCTTCACCATTGGATAGGTCCATCAAATCAATGTTGTTTTCGGTATTGTGCGTTCTGATAGGGGTGGTACTACAGCGCGTGGCAGTTGGCAAACGCGAACATCGAAATGAACAAAAAACCTTGCTAAAATTATTCTTGATAAAAAATGGCTGTATTATTTTAAGCATTTATTTATACGCTGAAGCATGCAGTGCTCAGGACGCACTCCCTTTTGGCGGATTTGGAAAGGAGATCATGAACAATTTAATACAACTTAATTGTTATGTTGGCATGCATTGCGGCCCGGCAATTTTTTTTCTGGAGGACTAAAATGACTGTGTGTTACTACCACGTGTCCTCCCTAACCGTGTCATATTTCAAACCTGTTTTAGCTTTACCAGAGCGCGCCTGCTCGGTCATCGCCCAAAAAGGCGTTTTACTGGTGTTACTGGACTAGTACAAAAGGACACTAGAGTATTTTGTTTTGCTCCCTCGCGTATTTCGCAATATCTCGTAAACTACCGCCAATATCATTCTCAAACTTTTAGTACCCGCTTTCACATCAAGCACCCTCACTAAACGGCTAAGCGTTTTAGCAATGATAAGGGCAAGTTTTAGCAAGCAAGTCAATGCCTCTTGCCATTTTCGCAAATACTCCTATATTCCGAACTCCAGACGAAACGCGTTAACATTTCATTCCAACTGGCAGTGGCTATTTTTGCGTTCAAGTTGGGGAGGGGACAATAAGATGCCTTTTTCCTGTTGAACAATAAGTTCCATGAATAGAGGTTATTCGTCACGATTCGTCGCAAACAGTCCATTGGAAGATAATTGGGATAACATTTCACATTTAAACACAAATCACATCACATTATAAACATTTCAGGTATCGATATCTCTAATTATGCACCTTCAAATGGTTCCGCAAACTTATACGGACAGTCCATACAAGTTTTTGAAGGTTCACCAACTTGTACGGACCCTGTCCGTACTGTCCGTAGTGGTGGCGACGCCCATGATAACGAATTCAGTAAATTAGCCTCCCTACGCATTGTTATTTATAATGAAGGTATGCAATATGTTTCCTGCACTCTATCTTTTGCGAATATGTGCCAATTTTTTGTTATGAACAATCAATAATCATTTGAAAAAAGTGCATTGAAATCGGCAGTTTAGCTTGGCACGGACGGCCGGTGCCAAGCTAAACTACGGCGACCTATTTAGTGTCGGCGATTTGTTTTAAAGTGCCCATTCAACAACGTTGAACAGATTGATGCAAAAGCGTTTGATGCAAGATTGATGCAAAAAAAACAGATGTTGCGCTTTCCAATAGTGGAGGGAAAATACCGATAATAAATTTTCCCAAACTTCCAACTTTGAATCAGGGAATAATTATATTTAATTCTTAAATTTAGATAACAACATTTTAATACCATAACGGTAGCTAAATAAATTGTTGTTAACCAAATCAAAAGGTGATTATCTCCGTTCCTATCGTTCTAGAAATAGTTCACCTTCAACATTAGTTTTAAACTGAGATAGCAGTTTTGTAGCCCGTGTTGGGAAACCTCTATCTGCAAGTTTTCTTGACTGAAAGGACTCTCCAGCCGAATATATTTGAGTTTTTGGCGAAGGAATGCGGTGCTGGGAAATAATGTTGTACTGGTTCTAGCCCGGGCAGAGGCTATACCATCAGTCAATCAGCTTGCAGCTGGTGCTAGCGATCGAACGCCGGCCGCCGGTTGGCACATCTCCAATGCGAGTCTATCTTTACGCGACTACTTTCGAATCTGATTGGCTGAACCATTTTTTACATTCGCGTGACGTCAGGACTCTGACTCAGAGAGTCTGCATATAGTTTTGATAAACAATACAAATGTACGGCCTTCTGTCCTGCATCGGCGCGATATAAGGCCATTTTTGACAATATAAAAAGAAATTGTATTACAAAATATCAAATCCTGTTGGGTAAAAAATTTCCAAGGTGAACTATTTCCTTTAAGTTCACGTTAATCGCCATCACGCCATGTTAGTGACACAGGCCTGGTGAATTTCACGCATCTCTCCGATTTTTCTCTCCATGGCTCTGGAATCGTGCGCGAACACGCACAGCTTGAAAGCGGACACAACCTTCAGGTGTATACTGCCGCTCCGATTTCGTTATACTGCCGCTCCGATCTCGTGTCGAGTCGCAAATTAGACGCGTGACTCACTCGCGTTTTTAGTGTCAGTCCCATTTTGAATGACCAACTGAAGAAGTTCTAGAAACGCGTCTTGGTCATTAATAAATTAATATGAGGAGTTGACTGTTTTTTATATATGTCAATATGAACATGAATAATTTTGTTATATTAAATAATGTATTTA
>JAXIVJ010017399.1:0-26213 GCA_036785665.1 Chirona hameri
CTGGGTCTGCTGACGCCGTGGCTGATCCGCGGGAAGGTGCTGTTTCAGCGATCGTGGACTGATGATCTGGCGTGGAACGACCGACTTCCCCCAGACCTGCAGGAGGAAGTCGACACCTGGTGGCGTGAGTCGACAAGTAAGGCAGTCTGGTTTCCGCGTTCGGCAGTGGCCAGTGGGACTGACTCTGATCCAGAGTTTCACGTGTTCTGTGACGCCTCCCGAGATGCCTACTGTGCGATGGTGTACGTGTTGCAGGGTGGGGAGTCGCGCCTGCTGATCGCGAAGGTGCGACTGGCGCCGCTCAAACCCGCTCTCACCATGTCCAGACTGGAGCTGATGGCGGCTTTGTTTGGCTGCCGGCTGATGAGTTCGTCAGTGGCTCGTTGAACCTGACGGAGCCGCGCGTCGTGTACTGGACAGATGCTGTGGACGTGCTGTACTGGCTTACCAGTAAGAGGCTACTGAGGGTGTTCGTGCAGAACCGCGTGACGTCTATCCTGCAGATGTCGCGGCCAGACCAGTGGCGTCATGTCCGCGGAGAGGACAACCCAGCTGACCTCGGGACGAGAGGTATCATACTGACCGCGTTGGAGAAGTGTGACATGTGGTGGCATGGTCCTCCGCTTCCCAGACAGGACCCAGCTGCTACTCTCCCACCAGTGCCGCCACCGACCAGTGACGGGCTGGGGCCGTCACCGGAGGCGGAACGGGAGCTCAGAGGTTCATCACTGGAGAAACTGCGACCGCAGCTGAACGAGGACGGCCTTCTGGATGCGACGCTGCAGACTGGGCAGCGCTCGGTGCCGATTCTGCCAGACCTGGCGCATATCACTACCCTGATCATCGACGACGCTCACAGCCGCTGTTTTCACCAGGGTACCCGAGTAACTCTGGCGCTGTTGACGGCAGAGTACATGGTGCGACGGTGGACCGTTCGCCGTGTCGTCGACACCTGCCACCGGTGCCGCCGTTACCGGAGCCTGCCGTGCCGGTCACCAGAGGGCGCTCTACCGACCTTCCGGACATAGCCAGCTCGCCCGTTCGCTAAAGTAGGAATAGACTACTTTGGGCCTCTGTACGTGGACGGCACGGCAAAGGTATGGATATTGCTGATCACGTGTGCCACCTCCTGTACTGTGCATCTGGAGCTAGTCCGCTCGCAGTCGACAGCCGATCTGATCTTGGCGCTGAGACGGTTCTTCGCGTTACGTGGTACCCCAACCCTGATTTACAGCGACAACGCCTGCACCTTCCATGCACTGTTGGGTCACCTCCCGCGAGATGTGACGTGGAGATACATCCCTGAGGCTGCCCCATGGTCCGGCGGGTTTTGGAAGCGCATGGTGGGCGTGACCAAGAAGGCTCTGAGGATAACACTGCACCAAAGTCACCTCGGCTTTGAAGAACTGTCAGTCACTCTGTATGAGCTCGCGTTCACGATCAACTTGCGTCCCCTCACCCAGGGGGATGGGGAGAACCTCCTCACGCCAGCGCACTTCCTCTTCGGGGTGACTTCCATCGACGGGGTGATATGTCCGTCACTGAATGCATGTTCCATTACCAGGGCCTGGAGACACCGGCGGCGAGTATGTGACCACCTCAACCGTCGATGGTGTACGGAGTACCAGCGCGCTCTCCGCTGCTGGAGCACCTCGCCCCGCGGTCGCCCGGGTCGCCTTCCCTGTGTCGGAGATGTGGTGCTGGTCCACAACGAGGGACCGCGCGGCCGGTGGCCACTGGCTCGCATGACCGCGCCCCTGCCCGGACCGTAACCGTACTCTCTTCTTCCATTAGGGACCTCAGGAACACGGTTACGTTTAACTGGGAAGATGAATTACCGAACTATTACCCATTGCATTCAAATTTCATAAGACTCCTCTCCTCTCCTCTCCTCTCCTCTCCTCTCCTCTCCTCTCCTCTCCTCTCCTCTCCTCTCCTCTCCTCTCCTCTCCTCTCCTCTCCTCTCCTCTCCTCTCCTCTCCCCTCCTCTCCTCTCCCCTCCCCTCCCCTCCTCTCCTCTCCTCTCCTCTCCTCTCCTCTCCTCTCCTCTCCTCTCCTCTCCTCTCCTCTCCTCTCCTCTCCTCTCCTCTCCTCTCCTCTCCTCTCCTCTCCTCTCCTCTCCTCTCTTCTCTCCTCTCCTCTCCTCTCCTCTCCTCTCCTCTCTTCTCTCCTCTCCTCTCTTCTCCTCTCCTCTCCTCTCCTCTCCTCTCCTCTCCTCTCCTCGCCTCGCCTCGCCTCGCCCCGCCCCGCCTCGCCCCGCCCCGCCCTATTGCTCTCTGCTCTTGCTCTCTGCTCTTGCTCTCTGCTCTTGCTCTCTGCTCTTGCTCTCTGCTCTTGCTCTCTGCTCTTGCTCTCTGCTCTTGCTCTCTGCTCTTGCTCTCTGCTCTTGCTCGCTGCTCTTGCTCTCTGCTCTTGCTCTCTGCTCTTGTTCTCTGCTCTTGCTCTCTGCTCTTGCTCTCTGCTCTTGCTCTATCTGCTCTCTGCTCTCTGCTCTCTGCTCTCTGCTCTCTGCTCTCTGCTCTCTGCTCTCTGCTCTCTGCTCTCTGCTCTCTGCTCTCTGCTCTCTGCTCTCTGCTCTCTGCTCTCTGCTCTCTGCTCTCTGCTCTCTGCTCTCTGCTCTCTGCTCTCTGCTCTCTGCTCTCTGCTCTGTGCTCTGTGCTCTGTGCTCTGTGCTCCGTACTCTGTGCTCTGTGCTCTCTGCTCTGTGCTCTCTGATCTGTGCTCTCTGCTCTGTGCTCTCTGATCTGTGCTCTCTGATTTCTTATATGTGCTATGTGCTCTGTGATCTGTGCTCTCTGCTCTGTGCTCTGTGATCTGTGCTCTCTACTCTGTGCTCTCTGCTCTGTGCTCTCTGCTCTGTGCTCTCTGCTATGTGCTCTCTGCTCTGTGCTCTCTGCTCTGTGCTCTCTGCTCTGTGCTCTAGGCTCGGTGCTATGTGCTCTGTGTTCTGTGCTCTGTTCGCTCTGCTCTCTGCTCTGTGCTCTCTGCTATGTGCTCTCTGCTCTGTGCTCTCTGCTCTGTGCTCTCTGCTCTGTGCTCTCTGCTCTGTGCTCTCTGCTCAGTGCTCTGTGCTCTCTGCTCTGTGCTCTGTGCTCTGTGCTCTCTGATCTGTGCTCTCTGATCTGTGCTCTCTGCTCTGTGCTCTCTGCTTTGTGCTCTCTGATCTGTGCTCTCTGCTCTCGGATCGGTGCTCTATGCTCTGTGCTCTGTGCTCTGTTCGCTCTGCTCTCTGCTCTGTGCTCTCTGCTCTGTACTCTCTGCTCTGCACTATTTGCTCTGTGCTCTCTAATCTGTGCTCTCTGCTCTGTGCTCTCTGCTCTCTGCCCTGTGCTCTCTGCTCTGCACTATTTGCTCTGTGCTCTCTGATCTGTGCTCTCTGCGCTCTCTGCTCTGTGCTCTCTGGTCTCTGCTCTGTGCTCTCTGGTCTCTGCTCTGTGCTCTCTGGTCTCTGCTCTGTGCTCCCTGGTTTCTGCTCTGTGCTCTGATATGTACTCTGCTCTGTGCTCTGCTCTGTGCTCTGCTCTGTGCTCTGCTCTGTGCTCTGCTCTGTGCTCTGCTCTGTGCTCTGCTCTGTGCTCTGCTCTGTGCTCTGCTCTGTGCTCTGCTCTGTGCTCTGCTCTGTGCTCTGCTCTGTGCTTTGCTCTGTGCTCTGCTCTGTGCTCTGATCTGTGCTCTGCTCTGTGCTCTGCTCTCTGCTCTGCTCTGTGCTCTGCTCTGTGCTCTGCTCTGTGCTCTGCTCTGTGCTCTGCTCTGTGCTCTGTGATATGTGATCTGTGCTCTCTGCTCTCTGCTCTGTGCTCTGTGCGCTGTGATATGTGCTCTGTGCTCTCTTCTCTGTGATCTGTGCTCTCTGCTCTCTCATCTGTGTTTTCTGCTCTGTGCTCTCTGCTATGTGTTCTCTGCTCTCTGCTCTGTGCTATTTGATCTGTGCTCTGCGATCTGTGATCTGTGCTCTATGCTCTATGCTCTATGCTCTATGCTCTATGATCTGTGCTCTCTGCTCTGTGCTCTGTGATCTGTGATCTGTGCTCTGTGCTCTGTGCTATGTGCTCTGTGTTCTGTGATCTCTGCTGAATTGTGAATAACATCTAATCAGTTGAACATGAGCAATAATTTTGCCACCATCGTGTTTGTCTCATCAAGACGATTTGAATGATATTATGGTGACCGGGTTTGGTCAACTTCAAAATTTGACCTCAGGCCAAGGTCATTTTGGTGACCCATGTAGGTCATGTTGCATATAGGGTGATGCGACTCGACGAGACAAACAGAATGGTGTTATTCGCAAGTCTTTATCTTTATTCTAGCAAGAGTTATTGGCAAAACAGTGATGGTGACCTCAGATGACCTCAGCTGACATTGTAGAGGTAACTGAGCAACAATAGCACCTGGGTCATCAAGAATGAGCTAAAATAACATGATTATGAAATAATTTACCTGATATAATGTATATTCTCTGAATAGGAAGCATTTGTATATTTTCCCATTGACTCTAATGGGACGTCACGAAATTGACCTGACCTTAGGTCACCGATATAGCAAATCTGAGATACGCGAATTGTATGTACTGACGGCCTTATGATATACTGCAAGTTTCAAATTTCTCGGACCAACACTGTGGGTTCGGCACGACCACAAACATATTTGGAGGTAAGGTCACTTGGAGGTACCTGGTTACATGAGCTGAGATGACCCGAGGTCGAAACTAGCACACAAAGTGGGTAATTGATGTTCCAACAGCTGTCAAATTTTGCGGCGCTGCGCATCGCTGTTTTCCCGCTATGGCTATCCTCGAGAAGAAAAGAACTTGGAGAGGGGGCGTTTAACCCCCCTCCCCGGAACGGCGCTTTTGTGTAAGATACACAAAAACACATTTTCAGTGAATAAAATTGCACCTGCCTCGAAACGCAAGGAGTCTTAGTTGGAAAGTAGATAGGATAATGGGCATGCGCAACAGTGATTTCTGAGAAGTATCTGCGAGCATTATGGAAATATCTCCCCTGACCCAACCATGGGCGCCGCCACCCGAGAGGCCAGGTGCCGGCCCCCAAGATCGCTCTGGACCCCAAGATTAGCAGGATTTTAATATTAACACTATGGGAGTGGGGGAGGGGGCACCACCTGGTTGCCCCCCCCACTCTAAATTTTTTTTCGACGTTCCTGGTCCAACAACCCTCGATCTCCCCAACTCTGCCGTTAATGAGCAATTGTTCAAGGGATATTGAAACGCATGATATTTCGGAAATAATTTAAAGAGACTTATTTTGGCTGGGGAATGCTAAAACTTAGGAACATCATGGAGTTAATCATTTATTTCTTGTTTTATACATTTATCAACAGGTAAGTATATTTAAGGGGAACTATCAAAGCGTTCAAAGTTGTAGCATTCAATTCTTGTCCCATCCAAAACCGCAGCCAACAACGCTTGCGACATCCAAAATTCGCCCGGGTAGGGAATATCTTCATCAGCCAAACTCGCCGCATCCAAAATGGTACTCGCCGCATCCAAAACCGTGACATACAGCCACATCCAAAGCCGTGGCAGTCAAGCTTGCGACATACAACACTGTCTGGCGCGGTCATATTTGGAACTACTAGTTGCAGTGAAACCCGCTAGATGGAGGGAGTAGCGGGGTGATGACGTAGTCACTCTAACACGCAAGTCGGCTACAGTGGAATATGTTTATGTGAATGGACATATGACACCACACTGGACCCGGCGTCGCCTCGCATCGACCGGCAGCCGTCGGGCGGGGGAGGAGGGTGAGCGGTGCAGACCGGCGGAGTGGGGAGCGTCACATCGAGACCGCGGGAAAGCTAATGTTAAAGCTAAAGCTACGACGAGGATATGCGTTAGCTGCCAGGTTTCGATATGCGATTACCGGCCCATTCCGGTAAACCTCATGGTACTAGCTTATGGTACTACTACTACTACTACCATAGTCTGCGACTGATTTAATTAACGCATTTATTATATAATTAATTATTAATTGTGATGATTTATTATTGAAAATTTGACATATACAAAATTGAATAGTAATACACTAGTGCTAAGTGCTAACCCGTCCGCTCCGCTAGACGATTAGCTGGCATCTCCGGGATGGAGGTATACGCACCAATTCAGCACGTGAATTCACTGGGACTTTTAAAATGAATATACTGAGCGGTGCCGGATGCACAGACAGACAGATAGACAGACGCTTATCAAATAGTAATATAGATAAATATAATAGTTAACCCATTAACCGTATTTGTAACAGGCTCCTGGCTACCCCTATTTGTAACAAGGGGGGGGGGGCGGATTCCGCCCCCCGGAGATCTCGAGATCTACCCGTCCGATTTTCAAAAATGAAACGGCGTTTGGTTCCCCTCAACACGATCTACATTACAAAAAAAAACAATTTGATAGGGGGAAACAAGGGAGCAAAAACTAAAAATTTTAGTGGTATTTGTGATCCAACACAGCTGTCATGTTATCAGCTGATCTTAACACAACTAATGGGAATCGATAGAGATTGTTTTGGAGATTGATATATGGCTGTGACTTTTGAAAATTCAAAAAATTATAGGCGTGTGCAGGTCACTCAATATGGGGGTGAAGTAAGTGCGTAATAAAACTATTTGTTTATGTTTTGTTTAATAAATGAAATGGTATGTTATTGTTACATTAGACAAGACAGTTATAAGTCATATTTTTCTTTTGCCATAGGCCGTACCAGGTTAGTGAAAAAGGGAGTTCAAATAGGGAAAAAATATTAGCCGCAGGCAAGTTGCTATCCAGCACAATACATATGTTACAGATAATAGATAGTTCCTTTTTGCATGTTGTACTTCATCATAGGTGTATCCAGGATCAAAACTGGGGAGGCGCAAGACCTTTTGATAAGTATATTATCTGCTATTATGATACTAACTATAGTCAACAGTTACTATTTCACTTACAACTTCAATTCACATTGCTTACCCCCCTTTTTACCCTACCTGGGCTCGCCTATTATCTTATAATCGTTCGTGGAGTACCCTGTGGTGCGTGTTTCATCCGAAAAACTGCAGTATGTTATGTCATCGTAGGCCCATGCATCCTAGTTTCCTTGCAGTAATATGACCCCCTTTCTTCCATTCCTGAGCGCGCCACTGCAAAAAAAAGAAGACTGTATTCCTTCTCCTGGCCTCATATGTGCATATATAATTATAAGCTAACCGTCTATTGAACCGTAATCGCTGGCATATCGTCATCACCATGCCAGTCAACCCCCTTTTCATGTGCCTGAACACGCCTCTACAGCTCTATATGTAATAAATTATGCAAATAATGGAAGGAGAAGCTATCTTTTACATCTTGATAGCTATACATTCCTCTTATATCGCTCTATTGGCTTCCCGCCAAGCATTAAATACTTCCTGGACCCCCCCCCCTTTTCAAGCCCCTGAAACCGCCTCTGCCATGCAATTTTTATGATATTTCATTTACATCAACTAATTTGCACTTGTTGCAATCACCGTAAACCGATGTAACTCCTTCATACTTGAGGCAGTTAGGAAGAAACCGTGAAGATCGCATTTCCGTCTTATCGCCAAATGTCGACGCCGAACGCTCCCAAAACCGTGCCCTGGAACCGCCTCTGTTCAGGTTAAGAACTCAAAATTTTCACTCCATATGTGAAAATCTATTTTGGGAAATTCCCAAAATTGCATGGGCCTGCTCCCAGCCGTTCTGGAGATATCTACGAAAAACATGAGGGGGGGGGGGGCGAATCCGCCCCCCCCCCTGTTACAATTAGGGTTAAGTACCAAGGTGTGTTCTAGATGGGCCGGATCAACAGTTTTCTGGGCACATCAGGGGAGAGACACGTCCTAACACACCTTCGAAAACTTCCTCCCCTATAACTTTAGGCGTTTTCGAAATATAGAGGCACCGCCTCTAAACGGGACGGTCCCGTTTTGACCAGGTGGTCCGCGAGTGACTAGTAGTGGCCAGACGGTCCTCCGCCAGCCGTTCCCGGGGTCGCACGCCTATTGCCGTATGCCCGGTAACCTGACCCCTGTTCCTCTCCCCTCTGCTGCGCTCCCACACTGCTTTCTTCATTAGTGACTTGTCTGTCACAGACATGACTCGGGGCACGTGGAAAACGACCGGGGGACAATAATTAAGATATCTGTTTAGGCAGTGGGGCAGTTCATGTTCCTATACTACCAATGAAATAAAACACCTGTAATGCACCGAAGCTTAGTAGTAATGGCCAGGCGCCACTGTCAGTCGTCGCCCCCCCCCCCCCCCCTGCGCGCGTGTCTATTGCCGTGTGCCCGGTAACCTGATCCCTGTTCTTCTCCCCTCTACTGCGCTCCCACGCTGTTTTCTTCATTAATGACAACTGACGGGACAGACATGACTCGGAAAGCGACCGTGCAGGGGACAATTAAGAGATCTGTTTAGGCAGTGGAGCAGTTCGTGTTCCTATACTGGATCCTGTTCCGATCCGACTCCGCCACTCCGCCTTTCTGCTCGGCTGCTTCCCACTCCACGTACCACGGCGTTGAACTAGGGCCGGACCATCGCAACTGATCCGTGTTCCGTCCGCTCACAAGGCTAACAAGGAGCCTTTAATGGGAATGTTTCACCTTTCTGAAAGTTATCAAATACACGCTGGTTGTAGTAGAAAATATGAAGTAATTGCTGCTGAAAACGATGTTGATATTTTTCACTCGAAAAGTCACTTAACTTTATACAAATTAAGTTTTTATATTTGGGCGAATGACGTCATTATTGAGCTATAGACCGCCGCTGATTGGCTGAAAAAGGGACTGTCAACCAATCAGCGGCTGCACCAGCCTGGGGTCATTCTGCAAATGGTAAATTAAATTGCTTAAAAACGGTTAAGTTTTGGGAAAAATGACCTTAGTAATTTAGACATTTCAATAACGGCCCAAGATAATGGCTATCTCAGTTTAAAACGAATACAAAGGTACATTCCGTACAAACGAATACATTCCCTTTAAGCGAGGGCTATTCCGACGGGCTGTATTGGGATTCAATGCACATGTAGAAATATTCCAAGCTGCTGATCCGTTCCACGCAACGTTTGCCAGCTTCAGTCAAGTGTGAGAAAATATGTAAGAGACAATCCCGTCTGATGTTGTTACTGGTTGTGATGTGATTTGAGTATTTCAGTGTTATATATTTTCGTGTGTATTTGTTTGTCTTGTTTCCAGGGGCGTAGCTTCTCCAGACAAGTAGGCTGAGCTGGGAAACATCATTCACACCCGGGATATTAGCTACAATAAAAAAAAATTAGGTTGTTCATTGAACAAAGCAAGCATCCTACGTTCGATAACATTAGAAGATATAACAAATACAAGAATGTATTATGCACGTTGATCAGAGAATAAAAAAGCTCTTACAATAGCAATGAACTAAAAGACGGCAATGTCAAGAAAACTTGGCAAATTCTTAATGCGGTCACTAAAGGAACCATCCATGTTAATACGTTTCCGAAAACATTTAAAACTGATGATGGTTGTCATGTAGAGGATCCCCAACATATCTCAGGACACTTAAACACATTTTTCTCTCAAATTGGAATACAACTAAACGAACAAATACCCCCTCTAATATAGACCCATTGAATTACATCCCTGATGCTCCAGGGAACTCCCTGAACACCCTCTTCCACACAACTGTAGAGGAACTCTTTTCACTTATAAGCAGTATGAAGAATGTCGGTGGCGGTCACGACGGCATAAATACTAAGTTATTCAAAGCAGCATTTTCTGCAATAATAAATGAGTTAGTTCATTTTATGAATCTATGTTTTGATCACAGCACGTTTCCCTCATTATTAAAAAAGGCAGTAATTAAACCAATTTACAAAACTGGCGATAAACAGAGATTCACAAACTACAGAGTATAGACCGATTAGTTTGCTCCCAGTTATTTCAAAGGTTCTTGAAAAACTGATACATAACCGTATTAATGAATTCCTTAATTTGACAATTTAAAAAATGACAACCAGTTTAGTTTTCGGAAAGGTATGAGTACCTATATGCCATTACTAATAATACAAGATAAAATCACCACAGCTTTTGAAACCGGTAATGTGGTTGCTGGTCTCTATCTATATTTACGTAAACCATTTGATACAGTAAACATCGATATTCTCCTCAAAAAGGTACATCGCTACGGAATATCAGACAAAGCATTAAATATGATACAATCATACTTAATCAACCGTACGCAGTGCGTTCAGATATACAATTTTCGTTCTAATTACTTGCCGGTAGAAATAGGCGTTCCTCAAGATCTATCCTAGGCCCCCTTCTATGTATTATCTATATCAACGATTTTCCTTTGATAACCCACGATATGACCTCGATTGTGTATGCTGACGACACAGCGATCTTCATGGAAGGCTCACATGAACAACAGTTGCAGGAATCTATTAACAATGTATCGCCGAAAATTGCTGCCTGGTTACAGGCAAATTGACTTTCTCTAAATACTGGTAAGACCTACCTTCAAATATACAATAACACCAGACGTTCACTTAATATTTCGCTTAACTTGGCAGGTGTCAACATTCCTGTCGTAAATACCGTAAGGTGTGTACAAAGACAATGTTTTAAATGGAAATCGCATATTTCCAGGCCTCTCGTGATACTTAGCAGGGGCGTGGGGCTTATATCGAGGGTAAGATATTATTTCAATACTAAACAGCTACAACTGTTGTACAACTCACTGTTTTTGTCATATATCAATTACTGTTGTTTTCTTTATAGTAATAAGTTATCCCCGCACACAGACAAAATAGAGAAACTGCAAAAGCGTGTTGTACGTATTGTCAAATTGTCAAATTAGACTCGCTCACACTAACCCAATATTTAAAAAACTTGCATTACTGCGTTGCCGAGATCAGAAAACTACAAATGATCCTGCCAATGCATAGCAAACTTAAACATGACTTGCCACCCAAAGTGGATCAACTTTTTTATATCTCAGAACCTGCAATACGCACACGAACAACACACCATTTTCATCAAATATTCACGAGTAAATTATACAGGATTCAGTTGGTAACTTGGGCTGCACCCAGACTGTGGAATAACATTATAGCACCAAGGTTCCCAAACATTCAAAAAGTTCCACAAAATAAACTAGCAGTCAAGCGTTTAGCTAAGCAATATTTTCTTAGCTGCTATTCACGTTTCATGAATTTATGTTAGAAAATATACATTACTAATTGGCATTGCATCGTAGACTATTGTGGCTATTGTGTAGTTGGCCATTGTGTTGAGATTTATGCTAAGTCATCTCGGTATCATATCTCCAATATACATTTGCACACTTACCGAGCCATTACATGCGATAATATACATACGATATAAAATACACATAACATGCGATAAAGTATGTTAGAACTTACTTTACAATATTGCTTAGTGTATACTAGTGCTAACCCGTCCGCTCCGCTGGGCAATTACTGGTGTCAAGTGGTGGTGCAAGCCAGTGATAGGCAATTAGGGATTGATAACCCGTACTACTCGTGACACCTGTCGTACCTATAATACGTTTTTGTACCCATCATACACCCAAGGTACCTGTCAAAAACCTACTGTGACCGACATACACCCGTAGTACCCGTTGTGCCCCTGTGGAACACGTGATAAACCTGTTATAACCGGCACTCACCCATTATACCCGTAGAACACCTATGGCACCACCGTTATACACCTGTTAAATCCGTGAAAACTTCACCCCGGCTTAGCGTATATGTTCATTGATATAGCCGTACCGTATGTCGATGTCCTTCGTTTCGCAGTGATTCCGTGGTTGCTTCTCATTGGTTGTGGCACTGTAGTATCCGTGGTCGGATCTGATTGGTTTTCGACTGGAAAGAAGCGATGTAAAACTCGTATTCGTAAACTGTTTTTTTACGGTAAAATATTTCTTAACATCTCCTTCTATGTTAGTTACAGCACAAACCTTCGTCCAAAACTGCACAACCTAAAACTGTCTGTAACTATCGCATCAAATGCGTCGGAAATGTACGAATTATACACCACTCGGTAGTATCCGTAAACTCGTTTGAAAGCCTTAAAATCACGTGCATCTCGTGCTTATATCAATGTGGTACTGCAATGTAGAACTGCCGCTTTACTGTGTTAAATTCGTTCCGGAGAGACACAGACAGACGCTTATCAAATAGTAATATATATTTTATAGATGTTATTTCACTAGTAATATAGATACGAGTTGTACATCGCTTCACTCCAGTCGAAAGCCAATCAGATCCGACCACGGATACTACAGTGCAGGGTCCCGGGAACGATTTTAAAGTTGGGGGGGGGGGGGGGGGGGGCGAAACATATTTTGGCAGACTTCTCACTTCTCATCTTGGTGCACCTTTTCGTTCTCAAATTTTCCGCATTGAAGATTAGCCCGCGCCCCGCTGGGGGGGGGGGTAAATTTTACCCCCTACATAATGTTATCAATAACTTGACAACTATGGGGGATAGCAATATCAAACTTGCAGACCTTATGCTGCATCAATTCTACGTCTTCTCACTAAATTTCACTGAAATTTAGGTAGAACTTTGGAAGATAATGACGTTTTAATGACGTCACTACACACGAGTTTGACACAAAAATCAGCTAAACTTTGCCAGGCCGTGCCAATGCTACATTTGAAGCAAAATGCAATTGAAAAACGTTTACAGCTAGAAAATTGCAAGGGCTAAAATCTTATTACCTCGAAAGTTGGAAAATTTTGTTTTTTCCCCCAAAAATGGAGAAAAAAAAATGCCCTCAAAATCTTCTTTTTCAAACATTTGCAAAACCGGAATATATGTTAGAGAACGAAGTATGGACGATACTCAACCCACATTGCAAAGCAATAGCTTTATGTTTGACTGAGCAGTAGCTTTATGTTTTGAATTATGGCTCCCAAGTATAAGTAACTCATGACGTAATTTTTTTAATTCCGGTTTTTGGCTTGTATTGATTAGATAAAGACACATGAATACCACCACTGTATTCATGTGACCAGATTTTCTGAGAAAAATCTGGTCTAGAAACATGTCTTTGGTATTTAGATGAATCAATTTCAAATTTTGATCTTATCTGACCTTGACCTGAGGGCAATTGTGTGGGGCCAGGTTGTGAAAATGGCTGTTCCTATCGAATTATACGTGTAAAATAACCCATACAACATGTGTCGCATGGCTTTCGTAGACCTGTGACCTTTTATGACCAGACCTTGACCTTGAGCTTTGCTTACAATTTCCCTTTCGGCTTATACGGGAGATGCATTATACACCTTTGAGAGCACCTTGTGAGATAATAGTCGCAATCTAAGGCTTTGGACGGATAGTTGCTCACCAACTCAAATACCTCAAGTTTGACCTTTGACCTTATCGTGACCTGACATGTGACCTTATTTTTTTTTAAATCGGGTGTGCATTATATTCGTCTCCTTGAGACCTTTCGATCGCCGCATTGCGTGTCCCGCTGCGGTCATTGGTTCGGAAGATACGAAGGGGGGGGGGTAATATTTACCTTACCCCCTCCCCCCCCCCCCCCCCAGCGGGGTGCGTTCGGCTGCCGACCCTAGCGAGGCGCGGGTTTAACCCGCGCCGTGCTGGTGCGCGGCGCCACCTTCACCGTGCAAGAGGGGGAGGGGGGGGGGGCGTTTTGACGCCCCCCCCCCTCTTCCTAAAACTGGAAAATATGACATTTGATGACCTCTGGTACCTTACTATTGACCTGAACCCAAAAATAAAAATAAAAATATAAAAAATATAAAAATTTCTTTGGAGCTGTTTTAGGACAGCTCCAAAGAAAACACAAATATCTCGGGAACTATGCTAGGGCAAACGGGGAAAAAAATCGAAAGCTCTTGAAATATGCAATCAATTAAGTGTCTCAAAAGTTTAGTTCAGGCCATTAGTTTAGGCTCCAGAGGTCATCAAAGGTCAACAGGGTTATTATTTGGCAAATAGTTGTTCGCAAATAACTGTTTACCTAATCAAGATAAGGCAATGATATTGACGGCATCGTGTCTGTCTCGTTAAGGCGCTTCGAATCACATCCATGTTGACCAGTGTAGGTCAACTTATACATTTGGCCTCAGGTCAAGGTCAAGTGGCGACCCAAGTTGGTCAGGTTGCATATTGGGAGAAGTGTCTCGACGAGACAAACACATCGATGCCGGTTTCACTTATTTATCTTTATTCTATTGAGATTATTGGCAAAGTGTTGGTGACCTCAGATGACCTCGGCTGACCCTGTAGGGGTTACTGAACAAACATTGCAACTGTATCATCAAGGATAGCCTATGATAACATGATTCAGAAGGAATTGGACTGATATCATGCGTATCCTCGGAATAGGAAGCATTTTAATATTTCCCTATTGACTTATAATGGGAGGTCACGAAATTAACACGACCTTAGGTCACGTATATACACAATCTTAGATATTTGAATTGTAGGTGCCTATGACCTTATGAAATCCTGTAATTTTTAAACCGATCGGCCAAAAACTGTGCCGGTGGTACGACCGCAAACTTTTTTTTGAAGGTGAGGTCACGTGACCTGGCTTTATGACCTGACCTGAGATAACCAGTGGTCAAGAATTTCACACAATGTGAGTAATTGATGCCCAAACAGCTGTGCCAAAAACGGCAGTGAAACTCAGACGTTTTTTCTTCTTCTTATTTCGCTTTCCTCGAAAAACCTGGGGGGTGCCGGGTCTAAACGCCGTGCCGGGTCTAAACGCCCCGGCACGGCACGGGTTAACATACACAACACAAATTATGAAGAAAAGTGGGGGTCATGCCCCCCCCGTTTCCCACTATGAACCGTATGCCTTTGTGAACCCGGCTGTCGTCTGATAAAATAGCTGACGCCTGACGTTTTTTTATTGAAGAAGCCCACAAGTGTGGGCTGCACCGACCGCTTCAACCGTATCACGGTAGCCTACGACATTTACCACAACTCTTGCTCACAATTGCCGCCCCGTCGGCAAAGACAGAGAGGACAGCTAGAAGGCCGCACGCCAGTTTGACCGCATCCGTAACGTTGACGTTGGATAAACTTATACACAATATGCAGCAGATGTTTCTTGCCGTCAGTGCGTCATTTTAACGACGACACGCCAAACAGACAACTGCTACCAAATTTACCCAATTGAAGTTTTCCATTATATCATAGAATATAATGGAAAAGGGAAAAGGAGGGAAAAGAAAGGTATACGATACTGCAATAAAGGCAAAGTTATATAATACTTAGGACATGCTATAAAAGAAAATCATACACAAAATGAAAGTGACATGAGGAGGCTTCATATTTTATACAACTTTCTGTGAAGGAAATTGAAAGAGCTCGTTTTTAGGGAAATTTCTGCCACGCCAAAGTTGGGGGGGGGGGGGGGGGGGGGCGCCGCTTCCCCGGTCCAGATGTTGGGAGGGAGAAGCGCCCCCGCTGCCCCCTGTTCCCGGGCCCCTGCCACAGTGCCACAACCAATGAGAAGCAACCACGGAATCACTGCGAAATGAAAGTCATCGACATACGGTACGGCATATATCAATGAACATATACGCTAAGGCGGGGTGCAGTTTTCACGGGTTTAACGGGTGTATTTCGGGTGCCATAGGTGTTCCACGGGTATAATGGGTGAGTGCCGGCTATAAAGGGTTTATCACGTGTTCCACAGGGGCACAACGGGTACTACGAGTGTATGCCGGGCACCGTAGGGTTTTGACGGTTACCTTGGGTGTGTGATGGGTACAAAAAACGTATTATAGGTACGACAGGTGTCACGGGTAGTACGGATTATCAATCCCTAATTGCCTATCACTGGCTTGCACCACCACTTGACACCAGTAATCGCCCAGCGGAGCGGACGGGTTAGCACTAGTCCGTAAACTGTTTTTTTTACGGTAAAATATTGTTAACACCTTCGCCCAAAACTGCACAACCTAAAACTGTCTGTCACTATCGTATCAAATGCGTCGGAAATGTACGAGTTATACACCACTCGGTAGTATCCGTAAACTCGTTTGAAAACCTTAAAATCACGTGCATCTCGTGCTTATATACCTGTGGTGTATGTGTACTGCAATGTAGAACTGCCGCTTTACTGTGTTAAATTCGTTCCGGAGAGACAGACAGACAGACGCTTATCAAATAGTATAGACTAGTGCTAACCCGTCCGCTCCGCTGGACGATTAGCTGGCATCTCCGGGATGGAGGCACCCTCACCAATTTAGCACGTTAATTAACAGGGCTGGAACTGGAACTGCATATGACATAATTACCTATTACCCGCCAAGGGATCAATCACCGCCCCACCAACTCCGGTGCGTCGACATAGCTAGCATCTCCGGGATGGAGGTATCCGCACCAATTCAGCACGTGAATTAACTGTGACTTTTAAACTGAAAAAAACTGAGCGGTGCCGGATGGACAGACAGATGCTTATCAAATAGTAATGTCTATGTCTATGTCTATATAGATACATATAGACATATAGACATATAGACATATAGTCTATATATGTCTACGACATATAGACATATAAAGACATATACATATAGACATAGACATATAGACATAGACATATAGACATAGACATATAGACATATATAGACATATAGATATATTATATAGACAAATAGATATATAGTCGGCCGTTCACGTAAGACACCTTGACTTCTGCTGCACGCTGTATTGCCACGTCCACCCGCCGCCAGCTCCAGGTCGCCTCTCACGTGCTCTCACAGACGCCAACGAAACATCGGTAATTCATAGCTAGGGCTAGAACATATCAGAAAGAAAACTAACAGAGCCGAGAGCAAAGGTAGCAATACGAAATTAACACTGGAAGACAATAAATTAAACTATCTCAGAAGCGAACTTCAAATATAGTTATAAATCACGACGAACGGAAGAAAAGCGAGCAGCAAATAAAATACGCTAACCCAGTACTAACACTGGCCACTACTACACCCGACCTTCTTAACAAACAAAAACTTAACTCTGAGCAACACTGTTCGGACGCGAGCACTCTGCACGGACGCGAGCACACCGGCGCGCAACACTGACGCGCAACACTGGCGCGCAACACTCTGGCGCGCAACACTGGCGCGCAACACTAACGGGGCGCAGCACTGTGGCGTTAAACACTAACGGGGCGCAGCACTGTGGCTCGCAACACTAGCGCGCAACACTAACGGGGTAGCACGACAGCCGACAGCCGACGGCCGCAGCCGCAGACGAGCACGGCCGCGGACATCTCGATCGCCGCGGGCAGCACGCCCGCAGACAGAACGGCCGTGGGCAGCACGCCCGCAGACAACGGCCGCCGGCAGCGCGGCCGCGGACAGCATGGTCGCGGAGCAGTCATCCCTGTAGCTAAAGAAAACACATGACGTACGGGACACTTACTCAGTGAATACACAAATTAAGCGTGAAGTTTTGAATTATCTGAAAAGAAGATACGCTGATCATTGGGATAATTGCGGCTACATGTCATGCCGAAGTGCAAAGTCCCGTACACAGGACTACAACCGATAGGGCGTCCCCAATCGGCCTGCCGCGGCATTGCCAAACATGGTACCTGCAAAATGACCCAAACAGCACATTGCTCTTCAATTCATCCACTGCAGAACTGAAGAAACATACCTCTTGAATACATTGAAACATTCACAGTGACTTAACTAAGGGCAGTACCGGTCCGGCGGTTTCGACTCTGTTGGAGCGCCGCGGAATCGGTACCGGAGCTGTGGAGGCAGGCACGTCAGGCGCCAAAACCTGAGCCGTCTGAGGAATATCATCCTCTGGAGCAGAATCTGGGACGTCAGGCAAAGGTGAGGGGCGAGATACAGCACTCTCCTCTGGAGTTTCAGGCAACTCACGTTCCGATGAACCCGGCGGTTCCATGGAGTGGAGCGCTGAGCTCTCCACAGAGTCAGCCGGGTCCGCCGGATCACCGTTCACCTGGAGTGTCGCGGAACGGCGACAGGTACGAGTCGCCATCTAGCGGCGCGAAGTGTGGCGACGGGGGCAAAGGAGGCGGCGGTTGCGCGCCGGCCTCAGAGCAGGGAGACACCACCGAGCCGGGAATCGAGAGATCTGGACTTGCGACAGGATCGGAGGGGTCATCAGCACGAGGCTTCAGTCTTATTGTGGTGAACAACAGACTTCTTCCCTCCCAGCACTCACCCTGTAGTTGAGATCAGACAGCTTTTTCACGACAACTGCAGGCTTCCATGGCCTGACGAACTTGTAATATTGGCCACGCTGAGCCACGCTCCTGAACAGGTAAACAGAGTCACCATCCTGAAAATCGTACATAGTCAGCTTTTTGTCGTACAATCTCTTATTGCGCGCACGACGACTGTTGGAAGACTCGAGCGCAGCTTTGTGAGACAGCTTGATGCGCTCAGTGAGTTTAGTCAGATACTCCGAAATTGAGGCACTTTTGTGGGCGGTGGACGGTGCCTGAATTTGCACCGCAGCTGGCATCCTTGGATTTCTACCGAACATCAAGTAGTACGGCGAGTGTCCGAGTGAGGAGTGTACCTTGGCTCTGTACCCAAGCATGAGGAGCGGCAAGTGAACATCCCATTCATCCGGATTCTCAATGAGAATCATGATGAATGGGATGTTCACTTGAATGGGATGTTCATGAGAATTTCTCATCCAAATACTTTGACAGCATTCAGAGAATAGTTCGCATCATTCTCTTGCATTTGGAATTCCCCTCGGGATGGTATGCGGAAGAACTTCTCGACGCCCAACAGTCGACAGACCTCGGTCAGCAAAGCACCGGAAAAATTGGCAGCATTGTCGGAGTGAATGCGGCGAGGGCATCCGAAACGCGCGATAAATTGGTTCACAATCACATCAGCAACAGTGGCAGCAGTCATATCGGGGACAGGAAACACCTCACACCACCGAGTGAAGTGGTCACAGATGACGAGAAGATGTCTGTTGCCACGGGCGGTGGCGGGCAAACCACACACAAAATCAATAGAAACAGTCTCGAACGGCTCGTCGGAATAAGATTCACCCATCGAAGCCCTCGGGCGCGGAACGGGGGTAGCTCGTGTGTTGCACTTCTCACATCTACTGCAATTTTTTAATGGAAGCTTCCATCCCAGTCCACCAGAACTGGCGTCTGGCCGTGGACGTAAGAGACTGAACCGAAATGGCCACCAGCTGGGCCAGCGTGAAGAGAGGGTCAGTACACCAGCAATCAACTGTTCTGGGACAACCAACTGTAGCTGGTCTTCACCACCTGGGCAAAACCGATAACAACGGAAAACAACGCCATCGACAAGACGCAAACGGTGCCACCGACGCAAAAGGGGAACAGTTGCTGGGGCAACAGAGGAAGACCTGGGTCTCTTGCCCAGATATAAATGTCTCGCGATCTCCGAAATCGCAGCATCCTGATCATGCTAGTGTCGCAAAAAGCTATTAGACCAGGAATTTGCAGACACCGCACGCACATGGTGGTCAGTTTGGGTCTCAGCATTACACGATTGTGGGCAGCGACTCATCACATCGGCAGGTACATTCTCAGCGCCAGGTCGGTACACAACTTCAAAATCAAACGCAGAAAGTATTTCGACCCATCTGGCCAGTACCCCAGTAGGATTTTTAAATGTCAGGAGCCAGCGCAAACTGGCGTGGTCAGTGCGAAGTTCAAAACGTTTCCCAATAAAGTAATGTCTGAAATGTTGGGTGAACACCACACATGCTAATAATTATTTGCGAGTTGTACTATAATTCCGCTGCGACTTGCTCAGTTTTTGGGAAGCATAAGCAATTACATGATCCTAGCCATCCTGTTCCTGAAAAAGGGTCGCTCCGATCCCCAGATCAGAGGCGTCAGTGTCAAGGCGAAACCTTCCGGCTCCAGCTGAAAAACGTGGGAATGACACCACAGGTGCACTAGACAGGGCCTGCTTCAACATCTCAAACGCACTTTGCCGTCTCCGCTGTCCACACGAACTTTGTGTCTTTCTGAGTCAGACGGAACAATGGAGCGGCAATCTCTGCGCAGTTTCGCACACACTTTCGAAAATAAGCCAGCCCAAGGAAGCTACTGAGCTCCTTCTGCGTCCTCGGGCAGGGCCAGTCCACTACTCTGGACCTTCTTTGGATCAGTGGACACTCCTTCAGCGGACACGTCCCAAAAAGTAGACACTTTTCGTGAAAAACGAACACTTTTGGAGGTTCAGGGTCAGCCCAGCACTTTCAAATCGCTGCAACACATTGTCAAATTTGGTCATCACGTCATCAAATCCACGCCCATGTACAATGATGTCAAAATAGTGAACACAGTCGCGGAGAGTCACATCTCCCAGAACAATATCAAGAAGACGGGCACAGGTCGCTGGTGCCCCTGCCAATCCAAAAACCATGCGCGTATACCGGTATGTACCAAACGGTGTGGTAATTGTAGTTTTGTCCCTGTCCCTCGGATCCACAGCAACCTGAAAATAAGCACTATTCATGTATAACTGGCAAAATGTATCGGAACCTGCCAATGCCTCCAGCGAATCATCAACCCTCGGTATCTGGTATACTGGTACTTTCGACACAGCGTTGAGGCGTCGCAAGTCGGCCACCAGTCGATACGCACCATATTTTTTATCTCTCAGACAAGTTGGGAGACGACCACAGTCAGGCACGTAGCCAAGGGGAGGGCGGCGGGGGCGGCCGCCCTCCCCTGGAGGCCAGGAGGGCCCTTTTCGGCGCGCGAGGGCCCTTTTCGGCGCGCACAGCGCGCCGAAAAGGGCCGACGAGACCGCGCGAAGCGCGGTATCATAGGCTCTTTACTACACGAAGCGAGGTCTTTAGAGAGTTTAGAAGACTTCAGAGGCCCTTTAGGGTCACCAGGGCCCTCTCTGAAAGACTAGAGGGCCCCTTGGACGTTCAAAAGAGCCCTGTGCATGTCAGAGGGGCCCCCTGGCCAGACCGAAAGGGCCCCTGAGCGGGTCAGAGGGCCCCCTGAACACGTCGAATGGGCCCCTAGTCAGCACAGAGGGGCCCCTGGGCAGGTTGAGAGGCCCCTGAGCATGTCGACAGGGCGACAAAGCGGCCAGCGCAGACCTTTGCCAGGTCATAAGGGCCCCTGAGCAGGTTGGAGGGCCCCTGGACAGACCAGAGGGCCCCTGGGAAGTTAAAAGGGCCCCTGTGCAGGTCAGAGGGGCCCTGACCAGACCGAAAGGGCACCTAGGTGGGTCAGAAGGGCCCCTGGACATGCCGAATGAGCCCCTAGCCAGCACGGAGGGGCCCCAGGGCAGGTCGGAGGGCCCTCGGAGCATGTCGGAAGGCGACAAAGCAGCCAGTGCAGTCCCTTGCTAGGTCAGAAGGGCCCCTTAGAAGGTTAAAGGGCCCCTGGAGAGACCAGAGCACCCCTGGAAAGTTAAAAGGGCCCCTGCGCAGATCGGAGGGGCCCCTGAAAAGGACCCCTGGGCGGGTGAGAAGGGCCCCTGAACATGCCGAAGTGGCCCCTGGCCAGCACGGAGGGGCTCCAGGGCGGGTCGGAGGGTCCCTTGAGCATGTCGGCAGGGTATGTATGTATTAACGTAAACAGACCGTTCCACACGACAGGGTTATTCTTCGGTCTTCCATACATGAACATAAAAATGAGTGAGCTAAAACAGTAAAAAGTGAGCTAAAACAATTTGCCCTGTTTTGCCGACATCGTACAATTATTGAGCAAGTGTAAAATCTAATGGGCGACACTGCATTCAGAACACACTGAGATTAAATATGCGCATTGCATGAATGGCTAGCCCTATACAAGAATGTGCGCTTTCCGTGATTGTTTCTAGGTCGAGGCAAGGCTAGATGTTTCGATTGTCGGGTATCACGCTCCAGTATTTCGTAGTTGAACTGGATGCGCGACGCCAACGACGAAGGTTTCGCTCTAGTTATAACCTTATGCAACATGCACAAGTCAGAGTATTTTACTAAATCTAACGCATTTAGCCAACCTAATTCACGCAATACATCAGAGATGTGGTCGTATTTCCTGCGTCCTGATATGACTCGTGCGGCAAAATTTAAGATTTTTTGGATGTTCTTAAGAGACGTCACACTGGCACTGCCATACACTTGTACACAGTATCTCACATGTGATAGCACCAGACAATCGACAATGCGCGGCAACACTTCAGCGGGCAAGGCATGCTTTACATGGCTTAATCCGATCAAAATTCCAAAGCAGCGATCAGTGATGTTTTTTATATGATATTCCCATGACAATGTTTCATCCATCACCACTCCTAAATTTTTGACTTTGTTGTGTGGCAAAGCAGCAAGCGCAGGCCGACCAGAAGAGTCGCTGGGCCGATCGGAGGGGCTCCTGGGCAAGTCAGAGGGGCCCCTGGCTAGACCGAAAGAGTCTCTGGGCCGGTCGGAAGGCCTCTTGAACATGCCGGATGAGTTCCTAGCCAGACTGGAGGGGCCCCTGGGCAGGTCGGAGGGGCCCCTGAGCAGGGGCGGCGGATTGCGGGGGGCAGGGTACCCAAAATTCCCCCCCAAGTCGAAAATCCTGGGGGGCAAAGGGTAGTTCCCCCCCTCCCCCTCGCATATTTTAGCCTGCTCAATCTGGGGGCAAAATGACCCTTCCCCTCCCCAGGATTTGCTTTTGAGGGGGGATTTTGGGTACCCTGCGCCCTGCAATCCGCCGCCCCTGCCCCTGAGCATGTCGGCAGGGCGACAAAGCAGCCAGTGCAGTCCCTGGCCAGGTCGGAAGGACCTCTGAACAGGCCGAATGGGCCCCTTGACACACAAGGAGGGCTTCTTGGAAGGCAGAGGAGTCTCTGGTGAGACCGGAAGGGTCAAAGCACGTAGAGATCCCAGATGAAGATTAAATACAAAGAGGACTTACTCCACAATACAAAATATTAAAAGCGGAGCTTTCGGGTATATTGTAACACCCTTCGTCAGGGTGCTACAAATATTCCCGACAGATCCGATTGTATTTTTTCCTAAAGTAAGCCCTCTTTGTATTATATATATCACCCACCCCACATCATGTCTTTTCGCTTCGCGGATCCCAGATGAGTCCCTGAACAGGTCGGAAGGGCGTAGAAAAGGTCAGAGGGGCCCCTAGACGATCTGAAGGGACCTTGGGCCTTTCAACAGTAAGAATACAGTTGTACAGGGAATAGCACTCAAAATTTTCGCGCCGCTCCGCGGAGCAATTTGTTTAAAAGTTCCAGGTCTTCAGCTTAACAAAAATATTCCAAGTTAGTATAGCTGATTCCAAATTCGTGTCGCTGGTTCCAAAGTTGATGTGGCAGTTTGCTAACTCCAGCTCCTAAACGTTGGTATGGCCCATGTCATACCTGCCATACTGCATTTTCAGCCTTGTAACGTGCCTTTTCATGCGCTTTCAACGTTTGGGAAGGGGCCCTTTCAACGCTCGGGAAGGGGCCCTTTCGAGGAGCCGTCCCTCCCTGGACGAAATCCTGGCTACGTGCCTGCGACCACTCACCATCAGACTCCTCCAATATGCCTTGGTTGACGAGATCACGAATCTGTGAACGCAGTTCATCGGACAAGTGCGGTGGAACACGCCTGGGGGGCTGACGAAGGGGAGAGTGATCACCGGTATATATTTCATGAGTAACCAGATCGGTAAACCCGACATGCCCGTCAAACATTTCAGCGTGTCGTTTGAGCAGAGACTCCAGCTCACCCTTCTGCTCAGCAGTCAAGTCGGAGCCGCACTGGTTATACTGCAGTTTGACAGCAGGCTCAGTCTCGTCCCTGGAACTGTGCGGCTGCCAGCAAAGCAAACCTCCACGCTGGCCAGGGCCTGCTTTCTTGGAATGGTTATGGGTTCAGTAGTCACATTGCGCACGATGAACGGTACCCTGGAACCAGTGACAGTCACCAGAACACCGATGACCTCTAAACCGTGCAAGTCACCAACGGGTTCGACGAGAGCAGGGCCATGATAGTCGTTATTCGGTACAAATCCGTTCAAAATCACCTCCGTGCCGGGAGCAACGACACGGTCAGCATAAAGACACACATTCCCGATGGTCACAGCATGAGCAGACACTGAACGAACGGCTTCAACAGGTGTAACGAAAAGTTGTTTGGCACGCAAATCAATGACACAAGGGCAATGCTGTAAAAAATCAACACCAAGCAAACAAAAGCCAGTCTGTGGCCTCAGAAACGAAAAAAGGAACATTGCACTTGACTCCCGCAATGTCGACTGGCACCACCGTTCGACCAAGCAATGAGAGCTCAGTGTGAAGCAGTGCGGGCCTGAACAGACGTCTTTCTCAGAGTCAGATTTGGCAAGGCATACACAGACTTATGCAACAAGCTGATCGAGCTACCTGTGTCGAGGAGGCATCGACAGTCCACGCCGGCCAGACGTGCTGACAGACGCATGTCATCAGTCAGAGGAATCACATTCGCTGGCGACTGAGCGGCATCAGAGTCTGAGCGGTCCGGTCGCTGGGTGGCGGCACGCCGCGCTGGAGACCGCTCTCCCCGCGGCCGGACTCCGTCACGTTTCCCTGGACCTGTGGATGAGACTGCTGGAGACACATCACGGCCAAGTGGCCGACCGAGTGACATTTGAAACATCGCCGGTTCTGCAGTCTGCAGCGGTCACTGACGTGGGTACGCCCACCACAACACAGACACAACCGCGAGTCGCAGTTCTGCCGACGCTCGGGAGCGCTGCTGGGAAGAGCAGCCGACCGGATTGCGGCCTCCAAGTCTGCCACCCTGCTGGCCAACTCAGTCAGCTCACCATTAGAGCCGAGACGGCGGACGACGCCTGGCTGAGTCTGTCTCAGGAATGTCTGCGAAGCAATCATGTTGCGCACCTTAGAAACGGCACTATCGTAGGACGAAATGCCATCAGCAATCACAGCTGCATGCAGTTCAGCGGGCAGTGTGCCCAGGAAGTGGCTGAACATCAGGGGACCAGTGTCAGCGAGCGTGGGGAAAGCCAGAGCCATAAACTTTCGAAATCTGATAACGAACGAGTCTATTTTCTCGTCCGGACTGAACTTGAGTTCACGCAAAGCTAGGTGCTGCTCCGTCACTGTCCTAGAACCAAATGCATCCCGTAAACCTGCAGCGGCTCCCTAAAACGTCGAAGCCTGGTGAGCGGGCAGGCTGTCAAAGGCATCACGAGCGATACCAGTGAGTGACAGCGGAAACACATTTGACATTTGCTCCTCAGTCCACTCTCGGAGCACTGCATACCGCTGAAAATCATCGAGAAAACGACGTAGCGAGCCATTACCATCAAAACTTGGCATCAGTAACCCAGCCGCTACTGTCTGAACCGGCGGACCAGGCATATATCTATATATCTATATATCTATATATCTATATATCTATATATCTATATATACACCGTACCAGCACCCACAAACGATTTCGACTCCATACTGAAGAGGAAGCATCAACAACTTGTGAAAATATAACCGTAACCGAGACCACAATACCAGCTCACACCACTAACAGACCATTTGAAGCTGAGCAGGCTGTCCCAGATCAGGACAGAAGCCGAAGGCGACGAACGGTACAGCGCAGGCTTCGGCGGTGACCATCGCGGGAGCAGGTAGCAGGAGCAGCGTCAAAGCGTGGCGCGCCGCGCAGGAGGCGCGAGCCAGACTGACCCGGCCACGGTCACAAGACAGCTGGCGGGCGGCTGGGGCGGAGAGTGGTCGCTCGCAGAGCCGCGCTCAGCGATGAACATCAGGTAGGCGGCCACGTGCAGACGGACGATAGCAGGAGCCACCACATGTCGAACGCGACGGCCAACGACGGCGTGGGCCCTCACATGGCTCACCGGCTGCCACCAGTTGTAGTCGGCCGATCACGTAAGACTCCTTCACTTCTGCTGCACGCTGTATTGCTATGTCCGCCTGCCGCCAGCTCCAGGTCGCCTCTCTCTCTCTCTCTCACGTGCGCTCACAGACGCCAACGAAACATCGGTAATGCAGAGCTAGGGCTAGAACATATCAGAAAGAAAACTAACAGAGCCGAGAACAAAGGTAGCAATACGAAATTAACACTGGAAGACAATAGATTAAACTATCTCAGAAGCGAACTTCAAATATAGTTATAAATCACGACGAACGGAAGAAAAGCGAGCAGCAAATAAAATACGCTAACCCAGCACTAGCACTGGCCACTACTACAGATATATATAT
>JAXIVJ010017400.1:0-26206 GCA_036785665.1 Chirona hameri
GCTCTCGCTCTCGCTCTCGCTCTCGCTCTCGCTCTCGCTCTCGCTCTCGCTCTCGCTCTCGCTCTCGCTCTCGCTCTCGCTCTCGCTCTCGCTCTCGCTCTCGCTCTCGCTCTCGCTCTCGCTCTCGCTCTCGCTCTCGCTCTCGCTCTCGCTCTCGCTCTCGCTCTCGCTCTCGCTCTCGCTCTCGCTCTCGCTCTCGCTCTCGCTCTCGCTCTCGCTCTCGCTCTCGCTCTCGCTCTCGCTCTCGCTCTCGCTCTCGCTCTCGCTCTCGCTCTCGCTCTCGCTCTCGCTCTCGCTCTCGCTGTCTCTCTCTGTCTCTCTCTCAGTTCCGGTGGTGGTATTGGCTGCAGTCGCCAATTCGCCAATCGCTTCGAGAGGCCAAGTGGAGAGGTTCGTTTGGGAAGCTTACCTGGCGGCCTAGTGGAAAGCCTTAGATGGTGCGCTAAGTTGATTGTTTCAGTGGATATTCTTAGTTGACAATCTCGGTTGCTTATTTCTTTCCATAGTTTCAGCTGATTTTCTCAGTTGGCGGTCTTGGTCGATGGTTTTAGTGTTTTTGTCTCAGATTTAGATGTATTTCGCAATCGACCTTTGCAGTCGTTAGGAATTCCAATTGCCTGTGCAAACACTTGGCAAACGCAGCCGAAAGATGTAGGGGTAAAACATCGAGACGAAAACGAGATGTACTTTTATTGAACCTTTTGAAAGTCATGCTTCGTAAAAGAACGCACGGAGGGCATTTATCTATTTAAATTCTGATATTCCGATCCTTGAGAGCTTCCGATAAATTATTGTATGATTGTATGATTTATTAATCACCAACAGGTACGAACCCAATTACAGGTGAAGTCCATCATATAATATAATGAAGTGTACAGCATTCATAAAAGAAACAAAATCACATATCAATCGAGTCGGAGTCTAAATAAAAGTTCCCAACGTCGACGTATACCCCACTATGTCCTTCTTGAGCCTTCCCATTGCATCGTTAAAAACATCACTCAGAGGACTCGAAGCGACAAAGTCATTCACCGAGCGGGGTCCCCGCACAAATAGGCTGGATTGCACGGTGTCTACACGGCCGCGGGGGACGTCGAACAGGGTGAACGCCGCAACCCTGGTGTTCATGGATGGGACATGAACACTAAAACATTTAAGCAAGTAAGATGATGAGATGAGACCTCTAAAAAGCTTAGTCAAAAACATCACATCACACTGCACACGCCTGGCGCGCAGCGGTCGTACGTCATAAAACACAAGCAACCGATCGTACTCGAGAGACGGACAGCGGGGTGCAGTGTGGTTGGCTAGCCACATCAGGAACCTGTGCTGAACCCTCTCGACGCGAACGAGATGAGTTTTTGCTGCTCCAGCCCAAATTACCGAACAGTATTCTAAGATTGGCCGAACGGTTGCATTAAAGGCGGCTAGAGCAGAACGCTTGTTGAAGCTGCAACGCCGGGAAGCTGACTGGGGAGTGCGAATAAGTAGGCCAATGCCCGGTTTGCCTTTGCAACAGTGGCATTTATATGATCCTCAAATGTCAGTTTTTGGTCCAAAGTGACTCCCAGATCTCGAATGGTACTGACATTTGCCAGCTCTGTTCCGTTAATTGTGTACTTCGAATCAATGAATTTCTGTTTCAGAGTGATTTTAAATGCCTTGCATTTGGAAGAGTTTAACTTCAATCTCCAGTCCTCTGCCCAGCGCGCCACAGCATCAAGGTCTTTTTGGAGTGTGATGACGTCTTTTGGAGAAACAATCTTGTGGAAAATTGTCACGTCATCACAGAACATCAAACCATTGGTCGAAATCACGCACGGTAAATCGTTCACGAAAAATGCAATGTATGCAAATGATGCATTACAATAAATGCAATGTATGTGCTGTTTTTTATTGTCAGCATGAGTTGGAAAGTTCCGCGGTATTGTATCAAGCTTGCATCGTTTATCTTTAGAAAGCAGAAACCCGGAAGGGACGACTCAGTGACGAGGTTCAACCCTGCTGATATTGTCAGGCGTCTCTTGGAATGGAGACCCTTGCGGGGTTTAAACATTCCAGCAGTGTTCAACCAACCCTGCTGAGATTGTCAGGCGTCTCTCGGAATGGAGACCCTTGCGGGGTTTACACTTTCCAGCAGTGTTCAACCAACCCTGCAGATATTGTCAGGCGTCTCTCGGAATGGAGACCCTTGCGGGGTTTAAACTTTCCAGCAGTGTTCAACCAACCGCAGAGATTGTCCGGTACTCCCCTAGTTCCCGTCCGTTCCCGGAGGCTGCGCAGTGCGCATGGCTGTCCAGGGAATCACGCTTGGTTTCTGTTGGCATTGCATCGTTTTTTTTTTCTTCTGGGGGGTCGGGCATCGCCTCTTTTACGGACACATTGGATAATTTCCTGCTGAGAGCGACGGGCAGGTGGTGGTGTTCCCTATCGGTAAACTTCCGTTCTCTAGGGTTGGGGAGACACCCCTGCTTTATTGTGTAACGGGTACAACCCCGTGGCTTGTCAGCAGCCGTGGGATATCATCATACTGGCGCGGTATGTCACCATTCACCGGGCGTGCTGTGTCACCAACCGTGGTGTTCAACCAACTGTGGTGTTTCACCAACTGTGGTACTTCACCGTTACCGTTGTCACCAGCCGTGGTACCTATATTATCGAACATGGGGCATCGTCAGCCGTGTTCCATCCCCAGCTCTGGATCGTTCCGAGGTGATGACGCTGTCGCCTACCGTCGCCGTCGGAGACTGACAGGTCATTTGCCGCGTGGCTGCCAGCTGCGCCAGGACTGACAGAGACATTCGGACGGGAGAGAGATGCCACGAGCAATGGTCTTGCTTCGAATATTCAAACATGCAGTTTGGCGAACATCGCATACAAAATGACCTAAGTGGTCATCGTGACCTGAAACCTCAGTTTGCTGGACTTGCGGTCTTGTGAACTACTGCTGTTCGACTGTCAGACTTCAGCGCATTAAAGACGTATGACGCCACCATGACGTCATCAAACTGCCGTGAATCACAACTTCTGACCTTGGTCCTTGTCTGAGATGATCCGATGTGCTGACAGAGCCCGCTGGCGAAGTTAGATCGGCTCCGACTCCGATGTTTGGGGATGTTAGGCCGATGAAATTGGTGACCTCTGGACCTTCCTTCACAGTTGGCCCATGACTTCTGAATTGGCACTGACCCGTTGCCGTGAATGGCCTTGTGCCGCGAGTGTTCCGACTCTGGGTTTGTGAGATGAGAATGTCTGTGAATTAGCACGCCGCACACTGCACAGTTCACAGACGTGGCGCGTTTGGTATGCACTATGGTCCGGCTGAAATGTGGCGCAGCAACGACTGCACGGTATATTCAGTCTCGAACACTCGTATGCGGTGTATATACGGTCTATATGGCACTGCATCGGCCGCTCAAGGTTTCTACCGCACGCAGTCAGATAGATAAACAGACACTGTGCGCCGTGCGGGTGTGACGGTTGAGCAAGTGTCACGCTCTGTCCCGCGCTCTGTGCCACGCTCAGCGTTGGTCTGCGCTGCTCACTGCTGAGTTACATGCGCTGCTCACTGCTGAGTTACAGAGCTCACTGCTGAGTTACATGCGCTGCTCACTGCTGAGTTACAGAGCTCACTGCTGAGTTACAGAGCTCACTGCTGAGTTACAGAGCTCACTGCTGAGTTACATAGCTCACTGCTGAGATACAGAGCTCTCTGCTGAGTTACAGAGCTCACTGCTGAGTTACATAGCTCACTGCTGAGATACAGAACTCTCTGCTGAGTTACAGAGCTCACTGCTGAGTTACAGAGCTCACTGCTGAGTTACAGAGCTCACTGCTGAGTTACATAGCTCACTGCTGAGATACAGAGCTCTCTGCTGAGTTACAGAGCTCACTGCTGAGTTACAGAGCTCACTGCTGAGTTACATAGCTCTCTGCTGAGTTACAGAGCTCACTGCTGAGTTACAGAGCTCACTGCTGAGTTACAGAGCTCACTGCTGAGTTACATGCGCTGCTCACTGCTGAGTTACAGAGCTCACTGCTGAGTTACAGAGCTCACTGCTGAGTTACAGAGCTCACTGCTGAGTTACATAGCTCACTGCTGAGATACAGAGCTCTCTGCTGAGTTACAGAGCTCACTGCTGAGTTACAGAGCTCACTGCTGAGTTACATAGCTCTCTGCTGAGTTACAGAGCTCACTGCTGAGTTACAGAGCTCACTGCTGAGTTACAGAGCTCACTGCTGAGTTACATGCGCTGCTCACTGCTGAGTTACAGAGCTCACTGCTGAGTTACAGAGCTCACTGCTGAGTTACAGAGCTCACTGCTGAGTTACAGAGCTCACTGCTGAGTTACAGAGCTCACTGCTGAGATACAGAGCTCTCTGCTGAGTTACAGAGCTCACTGCTGAGTTACAGAGCTCACTGCTGAGTTACATGCGCTGCTCATTGCTGAGTTACAGAGCTCTCTGCTGAATTACAGAGCTCACTGCTGAGTTACAGAGCTCACTGCTGAGTTACATGCGCTGCTCATTGCTGAGTTACAGAGCTCACTGCTGAGTTACATGCGCTGCTCACTGCTGAGTTACAGAGCTCACTGCTGAGTTACAGAGCTCACTGCTGAGTTACAGAGCTCACTGCTGAGTTACAGAGCTCACTGCTGAGTTACAGAGCTCACTGCTGAGTTACAGAGCTCACTGCTGAGTTACATGCGCTGCTCACTGCTGAGTTACATGCGCTGCTCACTGCTGAGTTACAGAGCTCACTGCTGAGTTACAGAGCTCACTGCTGAGTTACAGAGCTCACTGCTGAGTTACAGAGCTCACTGCTGAGTTACAGAGCTCACTGCTCAGTTACAGAGCTCACTGCTCAGTTACAGAGCTCTCTGCTGAGTTACAGAGCTCACTGCTGAGTTACAGAGCTCACTGCTGAGTTACATGCGCTGCTCACTGCTGAGTTACAGAGCTCACTGCTGAGTTACAGAGCTCACTGCTGAGTTACAGAGCTCACTGCTGAGTTACAGAGATCACTGCTGAGTTACAGAGCTCACTGCTGAGTTACAGAGCTCACTGCTCAGTGTATACACGGGAAGAGGGCCTGCAGTTTGACTTTGAACACAGATCGCGTGTCTCCAGCAGTGGCAGCAGCGGTGGGTCCGGCTCATCGCACGCCGGCCTGAAGGGCGAACACAGATCGCGTGTCTCCAGCAGTGGCAGCAGCGGTGGGTCCGGCTCATAGCACGCCGGCCTGAAGGGCGAAAACAGATCGCGTGTCTCCAGCAGTGGCAGCAACGGTGGGTCCGGCTCATAGCACGCCGGCCTGAAGGGCGAACACAGATCGCATGTCCAGCAGTGGCAGCAGCGGTGGGTCCGGCTCATAGCACGCCGGCCTGAAGGGCGAACACAGATCGCGTGTCTCCAGCAGTGGCAGCAGCGGTGGATCCGGCTCATAGCACGCCGGCCTGAAGGGCGAACACAGATCGCATGTCCAGCAGTGGCAGCAGCGGTGGGTCCGGCTCATCGCACGCCGGCCTGAAGGGCGAACACAGATCGCGTGTCTCCAGCAGTGGCAGCAGCGGTGGGTCCGGCTCATAGCACGCCGGCCTGAAGGGCGAACACAGATCGCGTGTCCAGCAGTGGCAGCAGCGGTGGGTCCGGCTCATAGCACGCCGGCCTGAAGGGCGAACACAGATCGCGTGTCTCCAGCAGTGGCAGCAGCGGTGGGTCCGGCTCATAGCACTCCGGCCTGAAGGGCGCAATTGGGTCCTGGGGCGCACGCCGTCCTGAAGGGCGCAATTCAGTTTGGACGGATACCTACTCTTCGTTTGTTTTAGTCTTGTGTCATTGTGCTTAAAGTCGTGTGATTAGTTGCATATTTCTGTGAAGTTTTAGTTCTCCCGTTTAAGATTCCTGGAGTTTCTTTATATTCCAATATTTACGGATTTGAATGTGGAACTTTGGGTACTTACTTAGATTGATTCTTTATGTCATTTAAGTCCCCAATTCACGTAATTCTCGGCTACGGCTGCCATCACGGAAACTGGCCGGTTTAAAACTCACCAAATGGAGGCTGGAGCTCCCTTATTTCTCTCTCGCTCTCAAACCGTCTGAAGCCAAACATTCATCAAATTCAGAATTATAAACAGGCCCCCCATTTTCCACTGGCGTTGCTCGCAGGGCCCATACTGCCAGAGAGACCACGGGCTGCACTGCACGCGGAGCTGAACCGTACGGTCCCCCACCATGTGCCGTCGTCAACCGAGGTCAACCGCCGAGCTGTTCGCTCCTCTGCGCTCGCCTCGACGTGTCGCCGCTGCAGGTATCCTGCCGACAGCCAGCTGAGCTGGCAGCGTGTCAAGTCTGGTCCTCGCCACTGCACCGGCATTGCCAACAGAGCAGCTGGGACCACCAGTTATGCATTTTAAACTCCATAGCTCAGACAGACCTCATCTCAGCTCTCGTACCGACCGACAATAATTCGTGAAGAACTGGAAAACACAGAACATCTGCCAGCGAAGGAGGGAATGTTGGCAGTTTGTAGCCTGCTTGCTGCGTCTCTTATCACTGCTGGTACCGCCAGCGCGACGCTGCAGAGTAAGCGGAAGGGCAGAGGATAGACCGCTTATAAACGGGTTCTAGCCAAGCCAGGTGGGTATTTATAGAGCCTGTTCTCGTGGCGCCTCTGCCTCCTCCAAGTTGCTCCAACTTGCAGCTGGGGCATTCCACGATAGATAGACCAAGGCAGAACACAGTCATGTTTTATTTTTGGCTGTATATTGGTGTAGGGGGTTATCACAGGCGGGGAAGCCAGCTGTGCCAACAAAAAAATAATCCGAGCAGCGGTTTTCAAGATATAGCCTCGGGCTCGGACACTTTTAGGTCACTCAGCAGGCCTACATTTGGCGGCTCGTAGTTCACAAACCATCATAGTTACGACATCAAACCTATATATTGATCGAACTTGCATTGAACCGAGGGACATTTGTGCGATCTCGGATTTTTGTTGACACGTGATCGCTTGACCTATTTGTTGATGAGTGACCAGGACAATTCCTCAATTGAAAGTCGAATTTCCGTTTGAAGACGATTCAAGCCTGGTCAATATTCTTTCAGATAGGCAAATAAAGCAAATGGCTTTCCGCCTCCAAATAGGATTTTGAGCCTCCAAAAAACATCATATTTAATTTCTCTCTAATTTGGTCTAGGGGTTATCATAGGCGGGGAAGCCAGCTGTGCCAACGAAAAAATAATCCGAACAGCGGTTTTCAAGATATAGCCTCGGACACTTTTCAGAAGAGAGCCGCCTAGAGTCGATATTGGGAGGCTCAAAAATCCTATTTGGAGGACGAAACCCATTTTTGATTTGTCTATCTGAAAGAACATGGACCAGGCTTGAATCGTCTTCAAACGGAAATTCGACTTTCAATTGAGGAATTATCCTGGTCACTCATCACAAAATAGGCCAAGCGGTCACGTGTCCCCCAAAAATCATAGGTTGCAAAAATGTCCCTCGGTTCAATGCGAGTTCGATCAATATATAGGTTTGATGTAACTATGATGGTTTGTGAACTACGAGCCGCCAAATGTAGGCCTGCTGAGTGACCTCCGAAAAGTGCCTGAGGCTATATCTTGAAAACCGCTGCTCGGATTATTTTTTCGTTGGCACAGCTGGCTTCCCCGCCTATGATAAACCCATAGACCAAATTACAGAGAGAAATTAAATATGATGGTGTTTTTTAGGAGGGGGGGGGGGTCGGTCTACCGCGGAATTCCCCAACTGTCGTATCCTATTGCACAGACAGTTGCAAGTTGGAGCAACTTGGAGGAGGTTTGAGGTTAGAGGCGCAACGGGAACAGGCCCATACAGTGGAATGCAAACATACGATCACGAGCTGGGTTTCCACGTAGCCATGCTGTGCCGTGATGCCGGGCTCGGATATAAGCGGGGCTCTGGTGGAGAGCCGTGCAGTCCCTGAGCTGCAACGTTGTCTTTCGTTTTCCAGGGGACGTTTCGAACCACTCAGAACTCATACGAGGTGCGCCTCACATTGAGATGGAATCGGCCGCACTTGCCACGTTGCTTTGTGTGGACTGTTCGTTGTGACTTGCTCCGCCCCTGATAACCTTCGGATACCACCATTGCCCTCGCTGTCACTCACAGTGTGACGTCACCCTTCTATCTAGTGTAACGTCACTGTCTGTGTGACGCCACTGTCTGTGTGACGTCACTGTCTGTGTGACGCCACCCGTGGGACTGTGGCAGAGAGGGATCTGGCGCAGTACTCGGCAGTGCGCTGCTGCCCGGTTTGGAGGTGATCCGTTCCGCTCTGTGCTCTGTGGTGATGACAATGTGGTCTGTTACGCTTTATGCGCTCCCCTTCCCTGCCCTCCCTCCCCTCGTGACCCTCAACGGAGGTGGGGGGAAAAAACGAGGGACCGACTACGTGATGATGCAAATGTGTGATTACAATGGCATTTACTAATCGAACACCGGAGGTGGCACAGATCCGTGAGCGTTAAATTAATTATATACATTCTTTAGATATGCTGTTTTCATGGCATAAATTCAAGTATTTCTGTAACTGTGGAGAAGTTCTGGTCGATTTTTCCACATGTGGCCGTGAACCGTACCGGGCCCATAACTATATCATCCGAGCGGTGCACCGGGTCCATCCTTTCACCCAAAGTTGGAGCAACTTGTCAGCGCGTCGAAGCGATACGACAGGAGGGCAGTTGGTAGGGGTGTGTGTGCGGGTGCTCACACCCCTGAGCGCCTGCAGAGCGCCTGGGAAAGGCGCTCAATAATACATGATGGTGAGATGGAGGTGTAATTGATGTAGGGTGTGGGAGGTGAGGGTGCCTACATTGATGTCAGGGTGGGACGGGAGGGTGCCTACATTGATGTCAGGGTTGGGACGGGAGGGTGCCTACATTGATGTCAGGGTGGACGGGAGGGTGCCTACATTGATGTCAGGGGTGAGACGGGAGGGTGCCTACATTGATGTCAGGGTGGGACGGGAGGGTGCCTACATTGATGTCAGGGGTGGGACGGGAGGGTGCCTACATTGATGTCAGGGTGGGACGGAGGGGTGCCTACATTGATGTCAGGGGTGGGACGGGAGGGTGCCTCATTGATGTCGGGTCGGGGACGGGAGGGTGCCTACATTGATGTCAGGGTGGGACGGGAGGGTGCCTACATTGATGTCAGGGTGGGGACGGGAGGTGCCTACATTGATGTCAGGGTGGGACGGGAGGGTGCCTACATTGATGTCAGGGTGGGACGGAGGGTGCCTACATTGATGTCAGGGTGGGACGGGAGGGTGCCTACATTGATGTCAAGGTGAGACGGGAGGGTGCCTACATTGATGTCAGGTAGGGACGGGAGGGTGCCTACATTGATGTCAGGGTGAGACGGGAGGGTGCCTACATTGATGTCAGGGTGAGGACGGGGAGGGTGCCTACATTGATGTCAGGGTGAGGACGGGAGGGTGCCTACATTGATGTCAGGGTGAGGACGGGAGGGTGCCTACATTGATGTCAGGGTGGGACGGGAGGGTGCCTACATTGATGTCAGGTGGGACGGGAGGGTGCCTACATTGATGTCAAGGTGGGACGGGAGGGTGCCTACATTGATGTCAGGGTGGGACGGGAGGATGCCTACATTGATGTCAGGGTGGGACGGGAGGGATGCCTACTTGATGTCAGGGTGGGACGGAGGGTGCCTACATTGATGTCAGGGTGAGACGGGAGGGTGCCTACATTGATGTCAGGGTGAGGACGGAGAGGGTGCCTACATTGATGTCAGGGTGGGACGGGAGGTGCCTACATTGATGTCAGGGTGGGACGGGAGGGTGCCTACATTGATGTCAGGGTGGACGGGAGGGTGCCTACATTGATGTCAGGGTGAGACGGGAGGGTGCCTACATTGATGTCAGGGTGGGGACGGGAGGGTGCCTACATTGATGTCAAGGTGGGACGGGAGGTGCCTACATTGATGTCAGGGTGGGGACGGAGGGTGCCTACATTGATGTCAGGGTGGGACGGGAGGGTGCCTACATTGATGTCAGGTGGGACGGGAGGGTGCCTACATTGATGTCAGGGTGGGACGGGAGGGTGCCTACATTGATGTCAGGGTGGGACGGGGGGGTGCCTACATTGATGTCAGGGTGGGACGGGAGGGTGCCTACATTGATGTCAGGGTGAGACGGGAGGGTGCCTACATTGATGTCAGGGTGAGACGGGAGGGTGCCTACATTGATGTCAAGGGTGGGACGGGAGGGTGCCTAATTGATGTCAGGGTGGGACGGGAGGGTGCCTACATTGATGTCAGGGTGGGACGGGAGGGTGCCTACATTGATGTCAGGGGTGGGACGGGAGGGTGCCTACATTGATGTCAAGGTGGGACGGGAGGGTGCCTACATTGATGTCAGGGTGGGACGGGAGGGTGCCTACATTGATGTCAGGGTGGGACGCAGTGTCCTAGATTGGGAAATTTGGATGGAAAACGACACCCTTTGGATACAATGTATCCACCCTTTTCCCAAGTTTTGCTGTGAATTTTCCACTCCTTATTTTAAAATGCATTGTTTTGTATAATTATAACCCTGCTACTGATTTATGCATGTAATGATAGGGACAACCTGTGTGGAGGGAAAGACAGGTACAAATTGGCATGGGTAACTGGAGTTTTGTTGTTGTTGAATTTCCACTCTTTATGCTTATTTTAGCCAGAATTTTGGGATTCCAGCCACTCCGCACCCTAGTTCCAAGAAGCAATCCTAGGAGCCTGGTGGGACGGGATTGTGGGCCTACATTGATGTCAGGTTGAGACTGCTAGGACGGTGGCAGTTGCGACGCCCTAAACACAGGCCCGCCACAAGTTCAACCGTGCTAATGCAGGCGAAGTGAAGCTGACATGTTGTGACTGTAACATTATGTCAGTTACACCACCGACGATGGCCTATGTCAACTGACGCGGCTGTTATGGGGCCTTATCTTCGTGAACGAGACACTCATCCATTCTTCCGATAACACCGAGCTCGATAAGCGCGAAAGCATCGCCGGAAATGCGAGATAACCTCCAGAAAACACCACCGGAAATGCGAGATAACCTCGAAAAAACATCTCTAGGCATCCGAGTTAATCTAGAGAAAACAGATCCACCATGCGAGATAATCTCCAGACAACACTGCTGTACCCCAGTCTGAAGCGGGCTCGTGGGCGGCTATAATCTCCAGACAACACTGCTGTACCCCAGTCTGAAGCGGGCTCGTGGGCGGCTATAATCTCCAGACAACACTGCTGTACCCCAGTCTGAAGCGGGCTCGTGGGCGGCTATAATCTCCAGACAACACTGCTGTACCCCAGTCTGAAGCGGGCTCGTGGGCGGCTATAATCTCCAGACAACACTGCTGTACCCCAGTCTGAAGCGGGCTCGTGGTCGGCTGACTGAGCTCACAAACACCACTTCAGCAGCCGTGCGTCGTCGCTCAGACGCCGCACCAGAAGGAGCCACGGATCCCGGACGGAATCTCAATGCGTGTGACGGCCACGGATGCCTGACGGAATCTCAATGCGTGTGACGGCCACGGATGCCTGACGGAATCTCAATGCGTGTGACGGCCACGGATGCCTGACGGAATCTCAATGCGTGTGACGGCCACGGATGCCTGACGGAATCTCAATGCGTGTGACGGCCACGGATGCCGGACGGAATCTCAATGCGTGTGACGGCCACGGATGCCTGACGGAATCTCAATGCGTGTGACGGCCACGGATGCCTGACGGAATCTCAATGCGTGTGACGGCCACGGATGCCGGACGGAATCTCAATGCGTGTGACGGCCACGGATGCCTGACGGAATCTCAATGCGTGTGACGGCCACGGATGCCTGACGGAATCTCAATGCGTGTGACGGCCACGGATGCCTGACGGAATCTCAATGCGTGTGACGGCCACGGATGCCTGACGGAATCTCAATGCGTGTGACGGCTACGGATGCCTGACGGAATCTCAATGCGTGTGACGGCTACGGATGCTTGACGGAATCTCAATGCGTGTGACGGCCACGGATGCCTGACGGAATCTCAATGCGTGTGACGGCCACGGATGCCTGACGGAATCTCAATGCGTGTGACGGCCACGGATGCCTGACGGAATCTCAATGCGTGTGACGGCCACGGATGCCGGACGGAATCTCAATGCGTGTGACGGCCACGGATGCCGGACGGAATCTAAATGCGTGTGACGGCCACGGATGCCGGACGGAATCTCAATGCGTGTGACGGCGCGGACGTGACGAGGGCGATTGCGTGGATTGGTTGGTCGCTGTGACGCTGTGGTGGGGTGATTCTTATGCTGCAGGGACGGGACAGGCCAGACGCGGCCGATTATAACGGCGTATCGGTCGTGACGTCAGAAAGCGTGTGACGTCAGATCGCGCGTGGCACTGGCTGGCACGGATAGGACGAGTATATTATACGACGTACATGCATGGGGCTGATCCCGGTCAGGGACAGCGCCTGGCAATAGACATGCGGGCACGGCGGAAATATCGCCAATTAAGTTGTGAGTTATGTTTGATGCCATAGAGGCACATATGATAATGGGCAATGCATTTGTACGTTGGGGGTTGTGGGCATGTTGCATAAGTTTTATTTATGTCCATGTCTTTGGCCTACGACTTTTCGCATAGTCACAATCTAGAGACTCTGAGAGGAGGAAGTTTGACAGAATAGCACATCTGAGACTCACCATCATCTGGCCGGCGTTGTGCCGCCCGTACGCCGACTCAGACCTTCCGGCGTTTCGTACCGGCGGTGCGTCAGCCTATACTTACCGTCTGTATGTACACTGCGTCACGGTCTGCGTCACGGTGCAGCCCCCGTAAGTCGTCAGCGCGGCTGGTCCGGCCGGCCGGCGGAACTATATGAGTAACCAGCAGCTTCACGGGGGCGTTCGTGGTACGGCGTGCGAGACCTTGATCAAGTTTTTTTTCCCGCTGATCGGCTTAGCTCGCCACTTCTCTCATCTGAGTTTACAAACTGGCGGCTATCTTAATTCCCGCTATGTTAAGATCACATGTGTTATTTATAAAATGCTCGATACTTGGATTTCGGAAGCTTTCCATTAACAGGTTTCCTCGCCGTTTACATATCAATAGACTGATGAGTGATGTTTGGTGAATTATCGTTTGATTCGTTCCGATGTGATAGGCTACTTCTAACGTCGGTGTGTTTTCGTTCCTGGCTGGTGTCTGCAGTTTCTCTCTGTAAGGTCTCCGCCGGCAGGTGATGACGTCAGATGTGAAAAAAATGGCGAAAACTTGCTACACAATTTTGAACACTTTCCAATACATACTACGAAACACAACACAGGGGCCATTATCTATCGAAAGCCCTCTGTCCTGCTATCCCCAGATGCTTTCAATGGATAATTACCTCCAAAGATGCTGGTTTTCGTGCATGAACTCGATAGGGCGTACCAAGTTTCCGTCATTTTTTCTCATCTGTGTGACGCCGTGGTGCACTGTGGACGGTGATTCAGAAGGTAAACATGGCTAGATGGGGACTCCGTGCAGGCTCGCTGCTCGCCGCTGGCTCAGCCCCGTGGCTAACAGGGCCCGCTGTGCACTCAGTGCAGACTCCTCGGCTCCGGCTCCGGCTCAGCCCCGGACCGTGGCTAGCGTCAGGCTGGGACGGCAGCCAGTCAGTGCCCGCTGCCACCCGACGGAGGGGAAAAATCGTTCAAAACTCGCTACACAATCGAGGGGGAGTTTTTTTTTAATGACAAATTGACATGCTTTGAAAAAACATACCTGAGGGTTCTAGTGACCTCATATATTAAGGCTTTTGATAGACGAGCCAGGTCTCAAGTGTCCCATTTTCTTGACTTGAATGACAAATTTACTGTGTTTTGTGTTGAAAGTTTTGTCGATATTGTTTAATTGCCCGCCGGCCGGCTTGGCTCGTCTGTGTATGTGCTGACCCGGCACGCTGCACTCTCGTGAAGCCGCTCCGGTGTGAATTAGAGATGAGGAAATTCAGGCAGGGCACCACGCAACACTCAAGTTTTATGTCGAACCTTGTTGACTGTATGAATTTGCCTAGCTGAGTACATTATTTTGAATGGCTGGACTGTGTGGCATGGCTGGTCTGCCTAATTATCCCTGTGCCTCCTTATGCCTGTCCTGCTTACGAGGAACCCCGGCTGTTTCTGGGTCCACCGATCTTTAAGCACAGGCTACACTATGCGTGATTTTCCAGGAAATCACTCTCTTCTCGTCACTTCTCCGTGTTTGCAGACTTCCTGACGTCCGGAATTTGGCGATCATGGAAATCACGCAAGGAAAATGGATAAACCACTGCATAAATATCTACCAGCTTCAACACAAGTTTCAACACTTACAATTTGCTCCAACCGCTTCTTCATTCATCTTCCGCTACGATACTCAGCACAAATTATTCAAGTTTAGGTCTAGTATAGACCTACAATACGCGAAATCAAGCAATATGATAAAAACCCCTGCAACACGCAATCTCGGAAAACTCGACAACAATTCCAGAATTTTGAACTTTTCATCGTTTCCGTCCGTGACGGGTCTGCGGAATTCCTTGACGTTTCATCGGGATCTGCCGTGATGTCCAGTGTAGCTCACCCAATGCATTTATTATCAGCTTAACTTTCTCTGTCACGCAAATCCCGACAACACGGATAACACGCACGTGGTTTCATAAAATCACGCATAGAAATCACTCCAGGAAATCCTGGGCTTAACCCGCGAGTCAATGGGGTCTTTTTTAGCCCCCCCCCCCCTAGGACTATTAGGAATATCTCAATAACTAACGCAGATATCGACGCCAAACTTTCAGTACCTTTCCGTGCATCATTTGTACACGTTTTGAGAAAAAATGAAGAGAAAAAAATCGTGAGAAATTTTTCGAGATACTAGTTAATTTAGTGACGTCACTAAACACGATTTTGACACAAAATCGGTCTAAACTTTGCACAGGCCGTACAAATGTCGCATTTGAAGCAAAATGCAATCGAAAAACCGCTAAAAGGTAGAAAATTGCAAGGGCTATAAAACCAGCTATCTCGAAATTTCGAAACATGTTGGTTTTTGACCCAAAAAAAACTTTTTTTAAATTCTCACAAAATCAAATTTTTCAAAGATATTGGAAAAAACGGAATATATGTCAGATAACGACATTTGGGCAGCTACCATACCAAATTTCAAAATGTTATTATCTTCTTTTACTGTCATGTGCAAAATGGTTAAATCATGACGTCATATTTTGAAATTGCGTTTTTTGGCTTTTATTGATTCGGAATACAGATAAATAAATGCCAGCACTGTTTTTTTAAATAAATAAAACTGATATAGAAACATGTTTTTTTCATTTCGATTTATCAATTTCAAATTTTGACCTTCAGTGACCTGAACTTGAGCTGAACCTTGACACTAACTTCACGTAAATGAAGTCAGGGTGGTAATAAATGACTACCACTATCGGAAATATACGCGTAAAGCATCATAAAACATGTGTTGCATGACTTTCGTAGATATTGTGTGTATAGCTTTTGTGACCTGACCTTGACCTTGATCTTTTCAACAATCTCACTTTAGCTCATGTGGGATATATTACATACCTTTTGACAGCACGTTGGTGATTATAGGCGCACAATCGCAAGGCCATGGATGGCAAGTATTATCCATAAACTCAATACCTCGATTTTGACGTTTTACTTGACCGTGACCTGACATGTGACCTTAATTTGACATTTGTAAGTATGCGTTAGGTTTATCTCCATTGAGCGCTTTCGAATGCCGCCTTGCGCGTCCCGCTGCGATAATTGGTTCTGAAGATACCAGGGGGGCTACCCCCACCCCCCCCCCCCCCCCAGTGTAGTCGTGTTACAGAATTATGCCCCAGTGACTGCCGGGTTAACACCCCCCCCCCCCCCCCCCCCCCGTGAGTGTCGTTACAGAATATGCCCCAGTGGCTGCCGGTTAACGCAGCTCACTCGCTGGCTCACGCGATTCTCAGACCTCAGACCCTCCCTGGACACGTGCTGATAGCCCTCGGTCGGCTGCTGAGAACACAGTGGCAGCATGTTCAACCTCCTGATGGTAACAGCATGCTAAACCTGACAGCGGTTGTGTGTTAACCGTAGTGGCAGCAAGTGGTGGCTCAATCGTGGCAGAGCCACAGGCAGGACCATACATTTGGCTATGTTCGTACGTGGATGTGTTTACAATTAGCGGTAGTATTTGAATTATAGTTGACAGAGAATGAAATCGTGGAATTATTTCCGTGTGTCGTTGATTCTCAGTCGGTAGAGCGTTTGGCCCGGAATCCATGGTGCCTGGGTTTGAGTCTAGCTACTGGTGAGGTTGTTCGCATAGGCGTAACCACCTTCCGAAAGAAGGTAGGGGACGGAGGCACTTGAAGTCGATTATTTCCATGCAACGCCCAAAGGCGTAATGTTAAAATCCGGAAATGTTACTGGGGACTGATTCCCAGTGACCCCAGTGGGTGGTTACGCGCCTGGTTGTTCGGTTCCCCGCTTGGGGTCGGCGTGAGAGACCCGACTATAAATGACGTCAGTCACGTAGTCGTAAAACCCACCACACCACCACCACCACCACCACACCACCACCACCACCACCACCCCACACCACCACCACCACCGCCGCCGCCGCCGCCGCCGCCGCGCCGGCCGCCCCGCCACCGACCACCACCACCGCACCACACCACCACCACCACCACCACCACCACCACCACCACCACCACACCACCACCACCACCGTTTGTGCGTTGTATCCGGGCTAATTTCCAGGAAACATATGGTCTTAGTGGGAATATTGCCGGTTGTATTCTGAACCGCGTGCTGTTGCCAGAAAAGTATATTAGACATCACCCGGAACCAAACCGTTTTCCTCTGTTGCAGCCATACAATGTGAAATCGATCATATCCCCAGCGCTTATCCGCAGCCCTTCTGCCGTGCAAAGAGAAGAACCATGTCTGCCACGGTTTTCGGGCGATTGACATACGTGGTTCTTCCTTTGTACGACAACCTTCTACTGAGCGACTGTTAAACGTCCGTCAAAATCGTCTCTCCGCTCATAGGATCAGAACATATATGAAGGATGTGCTTATCTTCTGCCTCCTTCCTTCTTGACAATGCCGTGACAGTTGCCAGTCTGTCGTTATTTATAGCGACACGACGATGAAATGGTCACCAATGACGTCCACTCGATGGTTTCCTTCCTGCGACATTTCTATATGGTAACTGCTTTAGACTAACTCAGTAGGAAGGTGCAGTATTCATGCACTAATACTCTGGTCAGAAACCTAACTCGTTCCGTGGCCTGTCAGAATACGTGAATAGCAGTCGTTTGTCGCTACAATGGTAGAGCTACACACCAACGACTTGACTTGGCACGGGAACCGGTTTGGTCTACGTAGTGCATAGAAGTGCGACCTGCAAAGGAAATGGTTTCCGACATTTTACAATGTTTGGGCCAACCCTTCCTGTGATCCACCTTTTCACGATGGGTAACACATGCCATTCTTCGCGATGCGTTCACGTGTAAACTGTCCTTTCCGTTCCCCCTGACGTGAACAGAAAATGAGGTCTCCAGCAAATGCACAAAATAACTGTTTCACTGGAGAACCCACTTACGTGATCGCTTGCCGCAAGTGCACCCCCAGTTTTCTGTATCGCGTCTATCGTTATATCATATCGCATGGCGCGAGTCTGTTAACGTATAGCCCGACGTGTGCCACTTGAAAAGCTGGCTTATGCTCATGTTCTCCAGACTTGTTTGTAAACGCTACTCATAACCTATATCGTCGTCTATCATGTTCACGACTTTAGCCCTTTTCAGCGTCCCCTGACCCAACGCGGCTTGAGTTGCATTCACACGCGATCTCTGGGGTCAGCCTTCCACCCTGCATCTGAATTCTGAGGCTCTTCGTGCTTGTGATGTTTTGCTTGTGACCCATCCGATCTCTAATCTCTGACCAATCTGACTCTGACCTCTGACCTGACCTCTGACCTCTGACTCTGACCTCTGACCTCTGACCTCTGACCTGACCGCTGACCTCTGACCTTTGACCTCTGACCTTTGACCTCTGACCTTTGACTCCTGACCTTTGACCTCTGACCTTTGACCTCTGACCCTTTGACCTCTGACCTTTGACCTCTGACCTTTGACCTCTGACCTCCGACCGTTGAGCAGCCGACCCCCCTCTTTCTGCCCGTTGCAGTCATCTCTGTCGTTTCCTCGCTATCCGCCATGACTCGATCGCCGATCAACCTTGGTCTGCCGTGATGTCTGCACAAAGCTCTATCAGCAGTAGTGTATCGTGCCCCTGATCCGCAGTGTTATGCAATGACAGTGGGACTCGGGCATCGATATTTCATATTAAACTCTCTAGTCCTGTTCGCCCTGTGATTTTTGTTTTTCGTTTGTTCCTACATTTCCCCATTGCCTTTGTTTCACAGTTGTTTGCCCTGTGTTTCTGACCCTTGCAACCTGACCACAGTGACCCCTAACTGAACCCCCGTCTCTCTCTCCCGGCAGACAAGCAGCAGCTCGAAACAAGCCGAGAGAGGACGGCACTGTCATCGAAACCCTCGTCCAGCTCGGCCTATACGACTGGCAGGACCTGGTGCACCACCACATCGGCTACGCGGTGCTGGCCGGCGCCGGGGATCAGTGCTGGCCCTGCTGCTCCCCTTCATCGGCCTCATAGTCTGCTGCTGCCGGTGTTCTGGCAGATGTGGGAGGCCGGGTCCAGACCCATGAGAAGAAGAAGGACGGCTGCAGGCGACGGTGTCTCAGCGTGACGCTCAGTCTGCTGGTGGTGCTCATACTGTGAGTGGGGGACGGGGAGGGGCTGGTGGTGCTCATACTGTGAGTGGAAGGGTGGGGGGAGGGGAGGGGAGGGGAGGGGAGGGGAGGGGAGGGGAGGGGGGGGGAGGGGAGGGGAGGGGAGGGGAGGGAGGAGGGGAGGGGGAGGGCTGGTGGTGCTCATACTGTGATGGGAGGGGGGGGGGAGGAGTGGGAGAGGGAGGGGCTGGTGGTTGCTCATACTGTGAGTGGGGGGGGGGGGGGGGGGGAGTGGGAGGGGGAGGGCTGGTGGTGCTCATACTGTGAGTGGGGGGGGAGTGGGAGGGGAGGGCTGGTGGTGCTCATACTGTGAGTGGAGGGGGGAGTGGGAGGGGGAGGGCTGGTGGTGTCATACTGTGAGTGGGGTGAGGGGAGGGCTGGTGGGTGCTCATGCTGTGAGTGGGAGGGGGAGTGGAGGGGGAGGGCTGGTGGTGCTCATACTGTGAGTGGGGGGGGGGGGAGTGGAGGGGAGGGCTGGTGGTGCTCATACTGTGAGTGGGAGGGGGGGGGGGGGAGTGGGAGGGGGAGGGCTGGTGGTGCACATACTGTGAGTGGAGAGGGGGAGTGGGAGGGGGAGAGGGCTGGTGGTTGCTCATACTGTGAGTGGGGGGGGGGGAGTGGGAGGGTGGGAGGCTGGTGGCTCATACTGTGAGTGGAGGGGGGAGTGGAGGGGAGGGATGGTGGTGCTACCATACTGTGAGGGGGGGGGGGGGGTGGGAGGGGGAGGGCTGGTGGTGCTCATACTGTGAGTGGGGGGGGGAGTGGGTAGGGCTGGTGGTGCTCATACTGTGAGTGGGGGGGGGGGGTTTGGGAGGGGGGGGGTGGTGGCTGCTGGTCATACTGTGAGTGGGGGGAGTGGGAGGGGGAGGGCTGGTGGTGCTCATACTGTGAGTGGGGGGGGGGGGGGGAGAGGGGCTGGTGGTGCTCATACTGTGAGTGGGAGGGGGGGTGGGAGGGGGAGGGCTGGTGGTGCTCCATACTGTGAGTGGGAGGGGGAGGGGGAGGGCTGGTGGTGCTCATATTGTGAGTGGGAGGGGGAGTGGGAGGGAGAGGGCTGGTGGTGCTCATACTGTGAGTGCGAGGGGGGGGGGGGAGTGGGAGGGGGGAGGGCTGGTGGTGTCTACCATACTGTGAGTGGGAGGGGGGGGAAGGGTGGGACGGGGAGTGGTGGTTGGTGCTCATACTGTGAGTGGGAGGGGGGAGGGCGAGGGCTGGTTGTGTCTCATACTGTGAGGTGGGAGGGGGGTAGTGGGAGCGCGGGAGGGCTGGTGGTGCTCATACTGTGAGTGAAGGGGGGGGGAGGAGGGGAGGGCTGGTGGTGCTCATACTGTGAGTGGGAGGGGGGGGGGGGGGGGGAGTGGGAGGGAGAGGGCTGTGGTGCTCATACTGTGGTGGGAGGGGGGGGGGAGTGGGAGGGGAGGGGAGGGCTGTGGTGCTCATACTGTGAGTGGGAGGGGGGAGTGGGAGGGGGAGGGCTGGTGATGCTCATACTGGGAGTGGGAGGGGGAGGGGAGTGGGAGGGGAGGGGCTGGTGGTGCTCATACTGCGAGTGGAGAACGGGGGGGTGGTGGGAGGGGGGGGGGAGCTGGTGGTGCTCATTACTGGTGGGTGAGGAGGGTGGGGTGGGAGGGGAGGGCTTGGGTGGGTGCGCTATCTGGGTGTGGGAGGGGGGGGGGGAGTGGGAGGGGGGGGGGGTGGGGAGGGGAGGGGGGGGGAGGGAGGGGGGGGGGGGGGCTGGGTGGTGCTCATACTGTGAGTGGGAGGGGGGAGGGGTGGAAGGGGGCAAGGCTGAGTGGTGCTCATACTGTGAGTGGAGGAGGGGAGGGGGACGGGAGTGGAGGGGATGGGCTAGGTGGTGCTCATACTGGTGTGGCGAGGGGCGGAGGGGAGGGCTGGTTGGTGCCTCATACTGGAGTGGGAGGGGGGGAGTGGAGGGGGAGGGCTGGTGGTGCTCATACTGTGAAGGGAGGGGGGGGGAGGAGTAGGAGGGGGGAGGTCTGGTGGTGCTCATACTGTTTGTGGGGAGTGGGGAGTGGGAGGGGGAGGGCTGGTGGTGCTCATACTGTGAGTGGGAGGGGGGGAGTGGAAGGGGGAGGGCTGAGTGGGTGCTCATACAGTTGAGTGGGTCAGGGGGGGGGGAGTGGAGGGGGAGGTGCTGGTGGTGCTCATACTGTAGAGTGGGAGGGGAGTCCTGCTGGTGGTTGCTCATACTGTGAATTGGGAGGGGGAGGGCTGGTGGTGCTCATACTGTGAGTGGGGGAGGAGGAGGGGAGGGCTGGTGGTGCTCATACTGTGAGTGGGAGGGGAGGGGGAGGGCTGGTGGTGTCTCATACTGTGAGTGGGGAGGGAGGGCTGGTGGGTGCTCATACTGAGAGTGGGAGGGGAGTCTCTGCTGGTGGTGCTCATACTGTGAATGGGAGGGGGAGGGCTGGTGGTGCACATACTGTGAGTTGGAGGGGGAGGGCTAGTGGTGATCATTACTGTGGTGGGGGAGGGAGGAGGCTGGTTGTGCTCATACTGTGAGTGGAGGGGGAGGGGGAGGGCTAGTGTGCTCATACTGTGAGTGGGAGGGGAGGGGAGGACTAGTGGGTGCTCATACTGTGAGTGGGAGGTGGGAGGGGGAGGGCTAGTGTGTGCTCATTACTGTGAGTGGGAGGGGGAGGGGTAGGACTAGTGGTGCACCATATGTGAGTGGGAGGGGGGAGGGGGGAGGGCTAGTGGTAGCTCATACTGTGATGGGGAGGGGGAGGGGAGGTGGGAGCAGTTGAGGGATCATGAACCCACGCTCAGTCCATTGGGATGATCATATTATGGGTTTGAAGGAAGGGGTTGGAAAGAATGTCTGGACTGTGGGTGTTTGGAAAGAGCATGATGAAGTTTACTGTCCGTGTTTGTTGTTTGCGTAGGGTCCTTCCAATGCTGGTAAAGTGCATGTTCATGCCTTGCGGTTGCTGGAAGCGCATGTCCATGAGGAACATTTGATTTGAATTCCTTCCTTATTTATTGGAATTCATATGTCATGAGGGACTATGCGTAGTTTAGCCCTCCCGTATCCTTTAAGAACTGCATGTTGTGAAGGCATGCGACAGCAACTTATGCCCGTACGCATTCCACGTTTATTTCTATATGTTCGAAGCATGGGCTGTTAACGAGTGAGGACTCATGCCTTGATTCTGGATATTCTTTTCCCCCCCCCCCCCCCCCTTTTCGCCAATTGAAATGGAATTAAATACGGACTTGTTTGCCGTGTTATAATGTCACATAACGTTGTGACCGTCGTTGTTTGCCGTGTATAATGACGTCATCGGTGCCCATGGCTCGGCAGTGTTCGCAGTGTCTAATAAACGCACTGGTGCCTAGGCTGGGTTAGCTATGTTTGACGTGTTGTTACCGTGTAGATGACGTGTGACTGGTGCCTGTCCGTAAGTTCGAAGTAATTTGCTGGTGATTGAATAACGTTATTAGTGCCCAGGCTTGTGTGTGCTATGTTTAATGACGTCACTGGTGTGTTTGATAACGTCAACTGGTTGGCCTGTTCCGGGTTCGCGTGTTAGCCGTGTTCAATGCCGTTAATTGGCGTGTGTGCCATGTTCATTGACGTCCACTGGTGCCTGTCCATAGGTTCGGCGATGGTGGCTTCGTTCGTGGTGAATGAGTACGTGGAGAGCGGTGTGACGTAGGTGCCTCCGAGGGCTGAACGTGCCGTGGATGACTCGGAGCTGTTACGTGCACAACCACCAATCGGGTACGGAGCGCGGCGTCTGACACCCAAGATTCGGTGCCTGGTCGGGACTCGGGACAGAGTACAGGTGGTATAGCTGGAGTACCACCGAGTATCGAGGTATAGTGACGAATTCAGAACGGCCAACACAGTTGGGTTTGGAGGGGGGGGGGGGGGTTGATTCCCAGAGATCTGACAACATTCCGAAAATGCAGACATGATGTGTCGCTTCATTGTGCATTCTAAATTGATTTAAAACTAACTATATAGCTAGTACCTAGGTATATGTAAGATGTTGAAAACTCTGTATGAGGTTAATCATGATGATGATGCATAAAGAAATAACAGTATTCTTCATCAAAGTAAATACATACATAAATTTAGGCCGAATGTATTCAACAATATTATTTAGGCCTAAAATTATGTATTTATTATACTTAGGTTTGATGATCAGTTAATGAAATGACCTAGTAACCTTCATACTAAGTAAATACATACATAATTTTAGGCTTAAAATTATATTGTTGATACTTCGGTCTAAATGTATTTATGTATTTACTTAGTATGAGGTTACCTGGTTATTTCATTATTATATCATCATGATTAACCTCATACAGAGTTTACAACATCTGTATTATATACCTTAAGGTTTGGTTTAAAAATTGGAAATACGTCCAATTTGTAACCAATTTCAGTCCTTTCTTGGGGGTGGGAACACTGTGTCTTGCTAAGGTATCACATTGGCTTGGTTACGATACACTTGGCAGAGGGTTCGGCACTGCTGGGCCGGCTGCAGTGAGAATATTGAGACGTTTGAAGATCAATGAATCGATCAGTGCGATGTGGAAACTCTGGCAGGATAATTAATCCAGCCTCAGCTGTGATCGTCTTTTGCTGCGTGTAGTTGGCCTTGAACTTTCGGCTGTTTTTATCATTGCATTGAATCATTCGTTTCTCATTATGATCATTGATCTAGCTTCTTTTGATCATTTGTTGAGTGGATTGACGGCAGATGCAATTAATTATAAGTGCGTGTTTGATTTGTACTCCTCGCCAATTTATATGACAAATTGATCCGGACTCCTTGGGGCTGATTGGTTTGGATATTGTGTCAGGTATATTTGATTGTTACCAAGGGCGTAGTAGTCAGGGGAAGGGCAAGGGGCCATGCCCCCCCCCCCCCCCCTGGAGGCCAGGCCGCCAGTCAGGCCCTTGGCTACCGAGAGCGAGGGCCCCCTGGGGCCGAGAGGCCATGTGTTTTGATGTGTCAGGCGCCCGCAAGACGTCTTACGTCGCATAAAAGAACGCCCACGCACCGAAACAAATCGTAACACGAATAAATAACAGCAATTGCTTAGTCTGTTAAATGCATTGTATGTGTAAATACGTAGCAAGGGTCCCACAGCCAGTGTGTATAGTGCTCTCTACCAGCTTATGAAAGGGCCCCTGCCGATCTGCTGAGGGGCCCACTTATCGGCATTAGAGGAGGCCCCTTCCGGTTGTAGATGGGCCTCTGTCGGGCTTTTATAGGTGTCCTGCCTATCTGTAAGTGTCCCTTGCGATCTGGAGTAGGGCCCTCTTCCGGCTTTAGAGGTCCCGGCCGATTATGTTGATGCCCTATGCCAATCTGTAAAGGGCCCTTGTGGCATTTAGAGGGCCCTGCCTCACCTGTAAAGGGCCCTCTTCCGACTTAAGGGCCCTGTCAGATCTTGCAAGTGTCCCGGGCCAATAGTTGAGGGCCCTGCCGATCATGTAAGTAGGGCTCTCTGCCGGCCTTTAGAGGGCCCTTCCAGCATGTAGAGGGCCCTGCGACCTGTAGAGGGCCCCTCTTCCAGCCTTTAGGGTGCCCTGTCGATATGCAGAGTGCCCCAACCAATCTATAGAGGGCCCTCTACGGCAATTAGATGGCCCTAGCCGGACCTTAGAGGGCCCTCTGCCGGCATTTAGATGGCCCTGCCCCGGCCTTTAGAGGGGCCCTTCGCGTCTTTAGAGGGCCCTTCCTGCATTTAGCCTTGTTCAGTCGTAAATAAATCTGCCATTCAAGGCTAGAAATGCTGAAGAGCTCCTATAAGGAGCCCTTCTCGCCTTTAGAGGGCCCTGCGGCCTTTTAGAGGGGCCTCCTGCCGATCTTGTAGATGGCCCTTGTCAATCTGGAAGAGGGCCTCTGCCGGGCATTTAGAGGCCCATGCCGACCTTGTAGTAGGGCTCTTTTCAGTGCTTTAGGGACCCTGTCGATCTGCAGGGGAGGTGCAGTGTCCCAGCCAATCTGTAGAGGACCCTCTATGGCCTTTAGAGGGCCCTGCGATCGGTAGAGTTGAGTCGTAGAGGGCCCTTTGCCGGCCTTTAGAGGACCCTGCCGAACTGCAGATGGCCATCTGCCGGCCTATAAGAGGCCCCTGCCGATCTGTAGAGGGCCTTCTGCTGGCCTTTAGGAGGGTCCCTGTGGTGGGTAGTAGGTGGTCCTGCCGGGTCGAGCGCCGGTGAGGCTTTGGGCTCTCGAGAAAGACTAGTCAAAGTTCACATAGTTTTTCAGTGTATGCTAGTAACGTCTGAGAGGAGTACAAGGCTTTGACAATGCAGGGCTTTGGCTTTGACTCGAACTCGGGCTGCCACTATCCTGGGAAGGTGTCATGAAGCCACAGCGCTCTCCCACGTATGAGCTACAGGTGCGAAAAAATCGCTGGTTCGTTTCTGCACTATCAAAAGCTTTTTATTGTAGTTATCATAATTCCTTAACCATAATCCCAGATCACTGCCACAATCATTTAGATGGGCGGAATTAATTGCATTGTACTTGCAATAGAAGTTGCTGTGAGGATAAATGAATATTGGATATTCTCGATAACGCCTATATTACGGCTTATCACACATATTCACACTATATATATGTACTATTCCATTTACGATTTTCATCTACAAGAAACTCCTAAGTATTTAATGGCATGTTTTCTCGTGATTGGTGCATCAATAATACTTTCAACATCTTGTCACGTCACTGATCTTGAATATATTTGATAATTTGTATGTGAATGCATTAGTGATAATAATATTACATTGGAACCACTCGTTATTTTTGGAATTAATCATTTAATTTTATTTGAGCTCTTCAGCATTTCTAGATTGAATACACATTGCCGTATATCATCAGCTCAAATTAGTAAAAGGTACCTATGTATTTGTCTGGTTATTATCAGGAATACGAGAATAACTGAGGTATTAGGTAACCTATGTCTGTGTAGGTACCTAATACCAGTTATTCTCAGGTATTATGCACCTACAGTAAGCTTAGATCAGCGAAGCACTACCTCATAGCAAGCTACCTCTGTAAGCTTGCTGATGTCATTAATATAGATAATAATAGGAAGTAGGACCTACAGTTGAACCCTGTGGACGCACAATTTGAAATCGTTTGTTTCTTAGATGCACTCACCTATTATTGCCATTGTTTGCCCTCTGATATAATATATGACTATAGTTGTTGTCGAAAACCCCTCGTAATCACAATGCGGGAGTATTTTTCAAGAGAAATGCAAACGAACTGTATCACTAAGCTTTACTGTAATAAAGGGTATAAAGTGAGACTATGTT
>JAXIVJ010017401.1:5000-26205 GCA_036785665.1 Chirona hameri
AGCTTTACTTAGATCTAGTTAAGGTTTAGAAGAAGAAAAAACAAACAAAAAAACAGAAAAAAAAGTTAAGTTAAGTTAGTAAAGTATTGAAAAGTGCATAGTACCTAAGTTATATACCTAAGTTACTAGTGTATTCAAATGAGCATGACTAGGATGCAGGCGAAGGTAGCAGAGCTAGAGGCCCTCCAGGCTAGGGTAGCAGAGCTTGAGGCGCAGTTAAGTAAGTGTAGGTGTAGAGATGAGCCGCAGGAGGGTGTAGCTCCTGACCAAGGAACGTATGCGCAGATCGTGGTTAGGGGGTCAGAAAAGGAGCCTACAGGATCAGGGACCAGTGGTAGTTCTGATAGGGGCATAAGGGAGGAGGATAAGGCAAAGGTGGATAGTGCGGCTGGGGTTTGGAAGTGTGTTGGAGGGTCACGTTTCTGGAGACTCAACATTGTGGAAAGTAATGCTAGGGCCACAGACAGTAAGGATGAGGAGGGGTGCTGGGTAATGGAGGGTGGTAGCAGAATCTGGAGGAGGAAGAGGGAAGGGGATCAGGAGGGATGGACAAAAGTTCAGGGTAGAGTCAGGCAGTACAGCCCCAGAGAACATCCGCAGGTTACAATAGCAAATAGGTTCAGTGCGTTAGAGTCAGCAGCTGAAAGTGGCAGGGAAGAGATTCAGCATTTAGTGGTTGGGGACTCAAGGGTAAGGCCCTTAAGGCGAACATTCTGTGGGAAGAGGGACAGATGTATAGTCAAACCAGGGGCAAGAGTAGTTGATATGGGCCCTGTCATTGAGGCAGAACTTGGTAGGAGTAGCCCGGAGACAGTTATACTACAGGTGGGGGTGAACGACATAGGACCTAGGCAGAGTGTGAGAATAGTAGCGGAGTACCGGAGCCTGCTGCAGAGGTTGAAGGAGTCCAGGAAACCAGTCATTGTGACTGGCATCCTCCCTCGCTGTGGAGCCAGTGAGGAGTGGTACTCGAGAGCTCTGTCTGTGAACAGCTCAGTTCAGAACTTATGTTCAGCTATGGGGCTTAGTTATGTAGACTTATGGGATCAGTTCTATGAGTGGCATAGGTACTATATGAAGGATGGGCTTCACTTATCGGATGAGGGGGCAAGGGCTTTGGGAGATGCCTACAGAAGTGTCATTCAGGGAAACTAGGTAGGAGGGGGGGGAGGGGGTTCAGGGACGCTAGTACTAGGGCATCAGGAAGTAAGCATTGGTAGAAGTTCATGTCAGAATAGGACAGTAGATCATAATTCCCTCAGAATTAGTAGAGTCAGCTCAAAGCATAAGATCACATGTGTGTTGCTGAATGCCCAAAGTATTAGGTCTAAATTTGATGAGTTTGAGTGTTATGTTGCCCTTGAAAAGCCTGATATCATTTGTGTAACCGAGACATGGGTTAGTGAGGGGTATAATAGGGATAGGCTACAGGATTTCGAGTTACAAGGGTATAACATGTTCTCATACTGCAGAGAATCACGGCAGGGGGGCGGAGTGTTTGTATATGTAAATAGCTTGTACTGCACTACTAGAATTGATGATTCTAGTAAAGTAAAAGAAGTAGAATCAATCTGGCTTGACATTAAAATTGGTACAGGAAACAGAGGAAGGTTGAGGATAGGTGCATTTTACAGACCAGGGAATCTTCCAAGGAACTCCCAAGCTGAAACAGACCAAGATATTTGTGAGGAAATACGTAGGAACTTTCGGGCTCAGTGTCTTATTATGGGAGATTTTAACTTAAGAGGATACGAAAGTATAGCAGAGGAAACAAATGAGTGTAGGTTGTATAGGCACATCTTTGAAGAGGAGCTTTTCATGCATCAGTTTGTAACAGAGCCAACCAGACATTGCTCCATTCTAGACCTTGTATTCTCAGACAACAGTGATCTAGTTAGTGACATAAGTATTTGTGCAGGTCTAGGAACCAGTGATCACAATATGGTTAAATTCAATATCTCATCAGAAATGAGGCCCAAAGATAACCTTATTATGGTTCCAAACTTCAGCCGGGCTGATTTTGATGGTATTAGAAATGACCTCGCACAGATAAAATGGAACGTTGAGTTGGCAGGTTTAGATGCATGTGAGGCCTGGAATGTTTTCAAAGCTAGATTAAGCCAAATTCAGAATCGGCATATACCCCTCAGGCACAAACGTAACAGAACCAAGGGCAAACCAGTTTGGCTTACCCCAGAAGTAAGGAGTGCTATACAAGCTAAAAGAAGTGCATTTGGCATTTTGAAGGGATCTTCACTAGATATAAATCGGAAGGCCTACCAGAATGCAAGAAATTCAGTTAAGAAAAAGGTCAGAGCAGCTAAAAGGGCAAAGGAACTTGATTTAGCTAGACATTGTAATGCAGATAGTAAGAAGTTCTTCAGTTTTTATAAGTTCAGTACAGTTTCCAAAAATATAGGTCCATTTAAGGTAGATGATGTGTTAGTTAGCAAGGACAGTGAAATGGTTGAAGTGCTTAATGATCAGTTTCAATCTGTCTTTACTATCGAGGACCAGAGTAGTATTGCAGCACTTCAGCCTGAGCTAGAGACAGAGGAGACTATAGGAGAGCTAGGTGGCATAAGTAGTGAACTTGTTCTAGAATATCTAAAGAAAGTAAGGCCTAACAAGGCAGAAGGACCTGATGAAATCCATGCTAGACTTTTAAGAGAATCTGAAAGGGAATTGTCGGTTCCATTAGCCATAATATTTTATAAATCACTCGCAGATAGTAAAATTCCACTTGATTGGAAAAGAGCAAATGTTGTTCCTATTCATAAAAAGGGAGATAGAAGTAAAGAGGAAAACTATAGACCGGTTAGTCTGACCTCATTAGTCTGCAAGGTGCTTGAATCAATCATCAAAGATAAGATTGTTGAATTCTTGGAGCAAAATGAACTCATCAAGGATACACAGCATGGCTTTAGGAAGGGCCGTTCTTGTTTAACTAATCTTCTGGAGTTTTTGGATGTTGCAACAGATAGCTTTGATCAGGGTAAACAGCTAGATGTAGCTTTTCTTGATTTCAGTAAAGCATTTGACAAAGTCCCCCATACAAGACTGGGGTTGCAACTTAAAATTCATGGGATCAGGGGCAAGATTCTGGATTGGATAGAAACGTGGCTTTCAGGACGCCAGCAAAGGGTTATATTGAATGGGTGCCAATCACAATGGAAGGAGGTTCTCAGTGGGGTTCCACAGGGCTCAGTCCTGGGCCCATTGCTTTTTATAATATTTGTAAATGCAATTGAGAACAGTATAGACAGCAAAGTCTTGAAATTTGCAGACGATCTAAAAGTTGTCAGGATTATTAGAGGAAAACATGATCAGGATGTTTTTCAATCAGATCTGGACAAGCTAGTTGAGTGGTCTGAAGCATGGCAGATGAAATTCAATTTGAGTAAATGTAAGATTATGCACGCTGGACGAGTTAGCAGTAAACATAGGTATGAAATGGGTGGGCAGAAAATGGAGCAGATTGAAAAGGAAAGAGATTTAGGTGTCGTGGTAAACAATAGACTATCAGCGTCAGACCAGGTTGTAGAAGCTAGGAAAAAGGCACTTAGAATGCTAGGGGCCATTAACAGAAATGTTTCCTACAAGAGTGAAAAGGTAATAACAAAACTGTATTGTGCATACGTTAGACCACATTTGGAGTATTGTGTACAAGCCTGGTCTCCAACATATGAGAAAGATTGCTGGTTGTTAGAAAGAGTTCAAAAAAGGGCAACAAAAATGGTTAATTGTCTTGGTAGTTTACCTTATGAAGATAGATTAAAGAAATTGGGTATGTTTTCACTTAGATATAGAAGGCTAAGAGGAGATCTAATTGAAGTCTTCAAATTGGTAAATAGTCAGCATTCTGGATATTTAAAGGGTATGTTTGGGTTCAATAGGGAAAATCGAGGTAGAGGTCATCAGCATAAACTCATTATGAAACAAAGTAGGACTAGGCTACGACAGTCATTTTTCAGTAGAAGGGTTGTAGGACATTGGAATATGCTACCAGGGGATGTCGCTGATGCAGTGACACTTGCTTCCTTCAAAATTAGATTAGATAAATACTTTACAGAGAAGGGATTAGTTCATAAATACTCGTGGGATTAGCCTTCTTTTATGCAGGTAGAGTAAGGTGATTTGAAGGGGCGAGACTGGTGGAGGGGGGGGGGGGTGCAACCTCGGATGGGTCCAAGAGGCTCTTTGTTGCACTTTTATTTTATGTCTTTAAGGTCAAAATTTGAAATTTATAAATATAAATACAAAAGGCATGTTTCTAGACCGGTTTTGTCTCAGAAATACAGTGCTAGCATTTATTTGTCTGTATATGGTCAATAAAAGCCAAAAACGCAATAGCAAATATGACGTCATGAGTTACTCATACTTAGGGAGCCATAAGTCAGTCAAAAACAAAGATATTACTTTGAAATTTGGTCTCGATATTGGTCATATGTGGTTCTCCAACATATTGTCCGGTTTTTGGATTTTTTTTGAAAAGTTTGATTTTGAGGACATGTTTTTAAGCAAAATATTTTTTGCATTTTTGGGGGTGAAAAACAAATTTCAAAATCCGAGATAACCATTTTGTAGCCCTTGTAATTTTCTATCTTAAAATTGAATCTTTAAAAAAAATCCTTTTTTCGGCCAGTTAACTAGGGACAGCAGAGATCCGGGCATTGTAATGGCGTAGAGTTAATAGTGATGTACACTATAAAATAATCTCTAAAATAAAAAGCGCAAATATGCGCAAGGTTTCTTTTAATAAGCACAAAGTATAAACTCTAACGAGGCAGAAAAATGTTTCATCAAAGCGGAAAACCGTGGAATGAAAATTGTAGGATTAACTCAAGTTTGTATTTTGTTGGTCAGCCACTTCAAACAACATACCTCACTTAATGTTAGAATATAAAATTGATAATTCACATGAAAAGGTAATATATAGGTATTTCGGGCTGCTGATGATTTTTACTTTCAATAAAAAAAAATGCCACAAAGCCTCTACGAAACGTTCTTCGCCTCTCACATTAGCATATATCCATGTGATGAGAATGAAGCGCGCCATAGCAATATCGGCGGCTGTGTGTGTTTAGAGACATGGTTCCATACAAATAAACATATTAATTGGCGAATCGGTGTTATACTTTCATGCTATAGACATTTTGCTTGAAAATGAGCCTTATAAAACAGTCATTTTTGAAATGTATTTTGTCACCCCATGTCGCGCTAGCAGGCCGTTATCGCCCACTGTGCGGTGGGCGGACGGGGTCGGTCGGCAGCTAGCGCTGAACGCGTGCGGGTTCGGAAATGTTTCGTCCGCTAAAGAATCTGTGGGATGGTGATTGGTGATTGCTTCTTAAAGTTCTTGCTGTATGAGATACCGACGGAGGTATGCGGGATAATTACATGACCTATGCGCTGAACATGTTAACAGGGGCCCAGTGTACCTATAATTTTTAAGGAGTCGGGAAAAGCCCGCTTCTGAGTTCTGAGTTATCTCCTGAAAAGGAGCAATGAGTTACCGGGTCAATGGGATAGCGGGTGAAGTTACCTACCGGGATAGCGGGTGAAGTTACCTACCGGGATAGCGGGTGAAGTTACCTACCGAAAATGTCAATCAGTTAACGGGCTAATGCTGCACGGGTCGACGGGCTAATAATATAACAGAACAGCGGATCAACCTATCTCTATTGAGAAGAAAAAAAACTGTTAACGAACAACGGGTCAACGGGTCAAACATCCACTTAGTAACAATTCTATTCTTCAACGGGTCAAACATCCACTTAGTAACAATTCTATTCTTCAACGGGTCAAACATCCACTTAGTAACAATTCTATTCTTCAACGGGTCAAACATCCACTTAGTAACAATTCTATTCTTCCTTCGCGGCTGCTTCCTGCCTGGCCGGGATATTGATCTGTCAGACTATTTTCTGACGCGAACCTCAGCAACAGAAGTTCACCTCCGTACCGGCCGCTCCATTTGCGTTGAGCTGCTCTTCTGAAGAAGCTGAGCTTAAAACAAACCTTTGTCTGCACTAACAATGGAACTTGTGCTCGCTTCTGATACACAATCTGACGATACATTTAAAACACCCGAGTCTTATCAATTGTGCTGTGCAATTGAGAAATAGATTGTAGACATATGTTTATGTAGTCAATGGTTGTGCCGCAAACAGAACAGCCTATGTCATAACGACTCTAAAAGCGGGCCGGTGCTGTCACGAAGTTGGTAAGGAGGGACTTCAAACAAACCTGGCCCTAAAAACCGGCCAGTGCTGTCACGAAGTTGGCAAGGAAGGACTTCAAACAAACCTGGCCCATAAAACCGGCCGGTGCTGTCACGAAGTTGGCAAGGAGGGACTTCAAACAAACCTGGCCCATAAACCTTCAGGCTTTTAAACCTAAAACAGTTTATACTTTATAGACATGAACAACAATAAGATGACTCAATGCACACAGAGGTCACAGGTGCAGAATGTTACTCATTCGCGAGAGTGCAAAGCAGGGGCGGATCCAGGAAATCTGCAAGGGGGGGTCATCAATTGCAGTGGTGCCCCTACTTATACCCAAATCTGAAAACTCAACGGATGTGGTCCACTATATGCCCAAGGGGGGAGTAGCCGTTATTTTACGAGCAGTAAATCTTATGCCTGCGATGAACTAATATTGCCCTTCGAAGCGGCGCCAAAATTTGAGGTTTTGAGCGGTTTTGAGAACTAATTTTTGCTATTGGAACCAGGATGCAAGGTCAAAACAAGGAAATATGTCTGGAGCAAAAGGTGGGGTCAAAAGACATGTCCTCCCCCCCCCCCCCCCATTTAAGGCCAAAGGTGGGGCCATGGCTTCATATCCTCCCCCCCCCCCCTGCGGCCGCCAGTATGTACAGTCTATATTAGACCCTTTTGTACCATGGAAAAGAACACTGCTTGATTTGCGCCGCGTAGCGTCGCGGAATTTTTTGCTTTATTGGTTTTTGTCTGGATAACTAGTAGAGCGTCCCACTTTTCAAAAAGGTTTTTTCCGGGCACCTTCGCCCCCTGCGATTTCCGTTCTCTGATGAACATTATCCATGGGGACCAAGTTCGATGGATTTTGGTCGGTAATCTTAATCTCCGAGCAGCGGATGAAGTTATCGCTAGAGCCCTTCATTTAATGGGAATCCCCATGGAACCCATGTAACGGGATGGAAATGGGTGGGAATGGGGTCATTTTTGGAAATGTAACGGGTTGAAACGGGTTTGGGACAGACCATATATTTCTGTTAGCGCTACAAAAAGTTAAATATCCTGAAATGGGTGGGAATGGGAGCCCCATCAATTATGAATTCGTTTTGGAACGGGTTTGGGTCCGGCTGAATGGGCTGGAACGGGATGAGGTCTGAAAAATGTCCCATGAAGGGCTCTAGTTATCGCCTCAAAGTCCCGGTTTAACCCTCCATTGGCTGGGGGGCGTTTTTCGCCCACCCTGACGAACTTTCACAATCGCTCAAAAACCAAAGGAGCTAGCGACGTGAAACTGCAAGTACCTTCTATTACATGAATGTTACATCTTCTGTGTAAAATAAAAACATTTCGTCGACAATTTTTCGGAATACAGGGAATTTAGCGACGTCACTACACACGAGTTTGACACAAAACTTAGCTAAACTTTAGCAGGCCGTACAAATGCCATATTTTGAGCAAAATGCAATCAAAAAACGTCAAAAGATAGAAAATAGCAAGGGCTACAAAATCGTTATCTCGGATTTTTGAACATTTTGGTTTTTAATCCTCAAAAATAATAGTTTTTGAATTCCCTCAAAATCAAAATTGTAAAATATTAAAAAAAACGGAAGATATGTTAAAGAACTACATGTGGACAATACTAAAACCAATTTTTAAAGCAATATCTGTATTTTTGACTGACTCATGTCACCCAAGTATGAGTAACTCATGTCGTCATATTTTGAAATTGCGTTTTTGGGCTTTAGTGACAAGTTACACACAAATAAATGCCAGCACCGTATTTCTAAGACAAAACTGGTCTAGACACATACCTTTTTTACTTAGATTTATCAATTTCAAATTTTGACCTGAGTGACATGACATTGACCTTGGTGGTGTCAGGTCTATTAGGTATTGCATAAACAATATATAGGTATTGCATACACAATACGGCAGCACGTTTCGGCTCGGCGCACTTTTGAAGATCATGACAACACTGATACCATGTAACTCGTTCATTGGTAGGTAACCTGCTAAACACGAAACACTACAGCACATAGTACAATCACTGTTAACACCCCATGTAGCTTTGCACAAACGCACAATGACGCGAGGTTGTCAACCACTCGTTCAACACTTCAACCACCACGGTTTTCACATATTACAACTTCATGTAGCTCTTTTGTGTGTATCCGTACGACTTTCTGTGCCACTCACTGCCAGGTCTTCTAGCTGTTCAGCGTTTTCGGTTCGTTCTATCAGCTCCTGCAGCAACTTAACTGCTCGTTCAGCGCCGTCGTTCACAACCACCAGCTGTCGCACGTAGTCAGCGACTCTCCTGTAGCTGGCGTCGTCGGTCCACTGACTCACTGGCTTCAGCAGCCATTCGGCGTTGTCGTGGAGTCGGTTGAAGAGCAGCCATGACCTGCTGCCTAGCAGTGACCTGCGTTCACTGTTCGGTCCTATCTGGACCTCTGCTGGCCTGCCGAGTTGTACTGCAGAATTTCCGCAGAACAGTGAACGCAGGTCACTGCTAGGCAGCAGGTCATGGCTGCTCTTCAACCGACTCCACGACAACGCCGAACGACTGCTGAAGCCAGTGAGTCAGTGGACCGACGACGCCAGCTACAGGAGAGTCGCTGACTACGTGCGACAGCTGGCTGTTGTGAACGACGGCGCTGAACGAGCAGTTAAGTTGCTGCAGGAGCTGATGGACCGAACCGAAAACGCTGAACAGCTAGAAGTTTAAAGTTCCAAGTTTACTTGCAATGTTTCTTGACGGTACCTATAATTAAACAGGTTACCTACCAATGAACGAGTTGCATGGTATCAGTGTTGTCATAATCTGGAAAGGAGCACCGAGCCGAAACGTGCTGCCGTATTATTTATGCAATATACAAATCCGTCTCCATTTTTTGCGTTTACTGGGGTAGTTTCCATTATTTTGCAATCGACTGTACATTAACAAATGTTTCAAATTGCATAATAGGAGATAGCGCATACGATAAGGAACGCAACGGGTTTTGTTTTGTCGTAGGCCAATAACAAACGCTAAAACGACGAGGTAACACCAAGTTATATTTTCGGGTCAATAGCGGACCAGTGCATAAAAGCGGACTTCGAGGCGATAACTTCATCCGCTGCTCGGAGATTAAAGGGATTATACGGGTTTTTCCCAGAATAATTGAGTTACATAGTAAAACGTACTTATAAAGGTAGTAGATGTCCCACAGTAGCTACATTTTTTCTGGAAATGACCTCTTCTGCACGTAAGGACATTCCAAAGTGCGCGGTGATGCCACCGCGTATTTTCTGCAGGACCGGCTGAGGCAGAGCCAGTCATCTCTTTTATGCTAATAAAAACACCTCACTTATGGCATATTTCCGGTAAAATAAGCAATATTTGAAAGAAAATAAACTTGTTTTGTTCCAACGACAGCAGCAGTTACATAGTTTTCCCATAAAATTATATATTTGTCATGAATTTTCATGCTACAAAATTAATACGCCACCACCAAATTCTCAACGCTAAAGGCCAGAGATAAGAAAACCACAAAAACACAAAACCTCAACGAACAGTGTGTAGTAATACAAAGTCCCGTCAGTTTTGAATTGCATAATAATTGTGTGATCCAGTGTAGTGTACTTGCAGATCATTCAAAACTCTCAAATTGATCTTAAGATAAAAGTGGTGGACAGTAGTGCCGATCAAGTACTCGTTATCTGATACTAGTCTCGAAAAACGCCCAAGTTTTAACGCTGATATTTGCTGAAATAATGGACTAAATGAGCATTGAGGTCCCTGTTATATGTCTTAAACGTGTTTAAAGCTCATACAACTGCAAAAGAGTGCATTTACTTTCAGGACGGAAACCCGTATAATCCCTTTAAGATTACCGACCAAAATCCTCCAAACTTGGTCCCCATGGATAATTATCAGAGAACGGGAATCGCAGGGGGCGAAAGTGCCCGGAAAACCATTTTCAGCAGCCATTTTCACAATCTGACACCATATAGGGTCAAGGCCAGGTCACATAAGGTCAAAATTTGAAATTGATAAATCTAAATAGAAAAGCATGTGTCTAGACCAGTTTTGTCTCAGAAATACAGTGATGGCATTTCTTTGTCTAAAATCTCTTGTCACTAAAAGCAAAAAAAACGCAATTAAAAAATATGGCGTCATGAGTTACGCATACTTATGGAGCCATAAGTCAGTCAAAAATGAAGATGATAAATTAAAATTCGGTTTGTGCATTGTCCACATGTAGTGCTTCAGCATATTTTCCGTTTTTTGAAGAAAAAAATAAAATTTTGATTTTGAGGTGTTTTTTTTAATATTTTTATTTTATTTTTGGGGTCAAAAAGAAAAACTTTCACAAATACGAGATGTCCATTTTGTAGCCCTTGACATTTTCTATCTTTTAACTTTTTTCGATTGCATTTTCCTCAAAATATGGCATTTGTGCGGCCTGCTAAAGTTTAGCTAAGTTTTGTGTCAAACTGTGTGTAGTGACGTCACTAAATTCGCTGTATGTCAAAATATTGTGGACGAAACTTCTTCATTTGTGCACAGAAGACGTGGCATCGATGAAGGAGAAGGTATCTGAAGTTTCACATCGATAGCTCTTTTTGTTTTGAGGTATTGCGAAAGTTCGTCAGGGTGGGCGAAAAACGCCCCCCAGCCAATGCACAATGGGCAGGCAGCGGCATTTAGTGCGACATAATTCATTTTTATGACTTTCTACTCGATGCAAAAAAATGGTTGCAGTTAGACGCAAAATTGTCCATGGAATCCGAAAATGACAATATATATATCCGCCAGCATGAATCGTGTTTCGTATAGGTGAGCTTGAGCACGGAACTTTGAACGGAGAAGCGGAACCGGCATCATGTGCGGTATTTTTTGTTCAAAGCTGAAAGTGAAATAGCATACAAATTACAATGCTGAACGAGTTATCATGTGTTCGTTCATAAGAAGTAAGTCATGCTCTATGTTAAAATTTATGTTAGCCTTTCCAAGAATGCATTTTGCATGATTTATTAGCCATTTCCTGAGAGGTGTCAAAAATGACCACGGATTTTTTCATACTTTATTTTTGCAAGTGCCGATATTAAAATGCCGTCTAGTGCCCGCGCTGCAAACATTATTTTAGTTGACATGGACAATTTTGTATCGAACCACTGCTAATTTGGCTGCACCTTCCTGCGCCTTTGGAAGTTATCGTCATTTTTGTATCGCATGTCGCCCAACGTTCCCGGGCGCGGAGTGCCTCGTGGGCGGTGGGATGCGCCGACCAGCACCGACTCTCTGATTGGCTGGCCGGCTGACATGCCACGTGACCTGTCTGACCGGATGGCGGGCTGCCGGGTTCAGTCGGCAACCAGCGCTGAGCGTGTCCGGGCTCCGAGCGTGTCCGAGCGTGTCCGGGCTAGAACGAAGGCCTTCGTACGAAAGGCTACGTACGCATGCGTTTAGCGGCGTTTATTACCAGGGCTTCAATGTTCTATGCAATATTGTACCGAGTATCGCATTTCAAACGCACCCATGATGAAACAATTGTGGTGATATGACTGCAAATTTTACCTGTGATTATGGTTTCGCTGCGATTTGTAGCTACTGCATTGCCATTGACTTGTGTCACGATATGTTGCAAGATTAGCTAAGAAAAGCATATAGGTAACTGAATTAACCAAAAAAAAAATATTCTGGGGTAACATTTTTGTGTGTAATAAAATGTTCAATTTTTGGTGAATTTGGTCATCAGGCACAAAATATATCAATATCACGACCTTTAAATGCTTTTCAATGACTTGCACATCACATCGCTCCCCAGTTTTCTAGTGATTTCGTGCGGTTTTAAGTGTTGGCCATCTGCAAGATTTGTCTCGTGTTAGCAGGTAGTGTTTGTGGACTGCACGAAGTGATTTTCGTGCCTCTTTTCTTTAGTGTTCTATATTTGAGCCTCGATTAGTATTGTCAATTTTGGCCATGGGCCTCGCTCGCCGAAACTATATTCTACCGTTCTCGGAAGAATCTACCACCGCCGTCTCGACCAATCACAAGGCCGGGCACTCCCCTACCGTCTCCAGTATACCGTCGTCGGCGCCGACACCAGCCCGCGCACCGGACCGGGGAACTACATGGCCGACCCTCCGCCGCCCGGTGCCATACATCATTCGGCACCCGGTGCCCTCCCGGGCAGTGGCGGCGTAAGGCGGCACCGCAGGGGGAGAAGAGCCGGCCACCGCGTTCAGGCACGTCGTCGTCACGCCATCGACGATGAACATCAACGACGCCTGAACCACGGCCGCGCTCTGATCCCCCTCACCGGCCCTGAACCCGCCTCTGGAACAGGGGTCATCACTGCCAGCCATGGACGCGCCACCGGTACGGGGCGCGGAGGGAGCGGCGTCCAGCCGACTGCTCCCGGCGCTGGGGCCTCGTCGCCCCGTCGTGTAGATCGCCAACCGACACATGAGACGGACCACCGACGGGGCGACCGCTCGGTCCGATCTGACGCACCAGCGACCGGCCGTGCGGAGCCAGCCCCGGCACAGGGCCCGAGCGCCGCCCGGACCGAGAGCCAGGCCATTCAAGTGCAGGTGGGGTACCGGCCGAGCTCGGCCGGGACGGGACCGTCCACGGACCGGGTCACATATGCACCGGGGATCGGCTGCGTGACCCGCTGCCTGGTGCGGCAGAGCGCGCTGGTGACACCGCCACGGAGAAGCCTGCTGCAAACCAGGCGGCTCATCGCCGCCGCTCCTGCTGGCCCTTCGACTCGGCCGCCTCTGCTCTACAACTTTGGCCACATTAACGCCAGGTCACTCATCCCTCGTCTAGATGAGGTCAACGTACTACTAAACCAGCAGCATCTCGACATCTTATGCATTTCCGAGACCTGGCTGCGACCTGTCATCACGAGCCGAGTACTGGTCTTCCCCGGTTACACTGTGACCAGATGTGACCGTACCTCCCCACCGGGATCACGCACCGCTCGTGGTGGCGGAGTCGCCATCCTGACGAAAGATCACCTCAGGACGACGCGTCTGGCCTTCGGTGGCTCCGAGCCTGCAGTAGAGTCACTGTGGCTCTCCGTGACAGGCCCCGGTCGAAGGACCGTTGTAGTAGGCGCCATCTACCGACCTCCCGGCTCGCCTGTCACCAGAGGGCTGGAGCTCATCGAGAAGCAGCTCCAGGCAGCGGTCTCCACCGGCCACCCCGTGGTCGTCATGGGTGACTTCAACTTCAACATGCTAGACGACTCCAAGCCGGGGACTCGCGGTCTCAAGCACATCATCAACGACCTAAGCCTGTCACAGCTTGTTGACCGTCCCACTCATATCCATTCAACACCCACATTGCTCGACTTGATTTTAACTAACCTGCCTAACCATTTATCATCTGCTTCAGTCCTCCCTGAGCCCGTTGCTGATCACCAACCGATCATTCTCAGCGCTCAGCTCCGTCGTCGGCGCCCTCCACGCCCGGATCCCGTCACGCTGCGACCCTGGAAGCGTGTTAACTGGGACGCACTGTGTCTCCGTCTTCTGACTGACGACTGGGCGCCTCTCTACAGCGCCACGTCAGTGGACGACAAAATCGCAGTCTTCATGGGCATCTGGAACGAGGCCGTCGACGAGCACTGTCCGTCAGTCACGGTCAGACGCCGCCGCCCGGACTGCCCATGGATCCGTGATGACCCAGACATCACGGAAGCAATGGAGGAGCGCGACTCCGCCAGACGAGCCTGAGAGGACGAGAGGACACCTCAGGCGCGGCGCAGCTACCAGCTGAGCCGCAACAAGGTGAAAAGCCTCCTCATCCGCGCCAAACGGAAGTTTCTCTGCGACGGCCTGCTGACGGACCGACGAGGGTTTTGGAGTCGGATGAAGAGCTTCGCTCTCCGGCCAGCAGGCGTCACCCCCTCAGGCTGTGACGACGTTGCCGACAGGGCTGACGAGTTTAATGCGCACTTCGCGTCGGTCGGCCCACGCATTGCTGCCGAAGTCGCTCGTGTCGGTGGTGCCGGCTGTGTACCTCGTCCGCCGCGCGTTTGTGCATCTGCGTTGGTGCTGAGGCCAGCCACCTTGCCTGAGCTCTCTAGAGCCATTAGTGGCATGAGCTCCTCCTGTGCGGTCGGAGTGGATGGCATCCCTCTATTTGCTATTGTGAAGTGTTTCCCTGTTGTCGGTTCTCACATTCTCCATCTCATCAACCACTCCATCATCACATCCACCTTTCCCACAGCCTGGAAAATAGCACGAGTTACCCCAGCCCACAAATCGGGCGACCGTTCAGATATGAACAATTTTAGGCCAATTTCGATCCTACCGGTGCTTTCAAAAATTGATGAAAAAGTAGTGTCCGTTCAACTCGTATCTTACCTAGTCCACAACCACGTACTCTCCCCATGTCAGTATGCGTATCAACCGTGCCACTCCACGGAGGACGCCATGCTCGACGCTGTCGACTGGATCTCAAAAAAGATTGACCAGGGCCAAGTCGCGTCGCTAACGACGCTTGATCTGAGCAAGGCCTTCGACAGTGTCGATCATGGTGTCCTCCTGGATAAGCTTGGGTGGTATGGTGTGCAGTCGCCATGGTTCCGCAGTTACCTCCAAGACCGAAAACAGACGGTAAACGGCGGCTCCTCCATTCCTCTCCCACTGACCCACGGAGTAGCTCAGGGCTCCATCGTCGGACCAGTCCTCTTCCTCATCTTCATCAACGACCTGTCCTCCTTCATCACCCACGGCCGCCTCCTGTCCTACGCCGACGACACCCAGCTCCTTGACCATTCCTCACCCACTGCCGACGGCCTATCCAACCTCAAGGTGCGGGTCGAAGAGTCGATTCTCCATCTCCAAAATTGGTTTCAGGCAAACAGTCTGAAAATGAATCCGAACAAGACTTTCTTTACCATCATCGGAACCAAAGCATCCCTCAAAAAGGCCAAAGACTTTCACATCACTCTGTCCGGCTCGGAAATTTATCCATGCCAAAATGTAAAAATACTCGGAGTCCTCCTCGACCAGCACCTGACATGGGAACCTCATATATCCATGGTGGTCCGACGATGCAACGCCATCCTTTCATCCCTATACAAGATCCGCCATCACTTCACACCTGATGCCCTTACACTCCTCATCCACGCCCACGTATTTCCCCATATCCAATACTGTCCATCCGTTTGGGGAGGAGCCGCCCAGTGTCACTTGCACCGAGTGCAAAAGACTGTCAACTTCGCGGCCAGGCTGGTGACGGGAGTGCGGCGTTTTGAGCATGTGACACCTGCCCTGGTATCGCTTGGCTGGCAGAGAGTCGATGAGATGGTGCACCAGCACGACCGCATCCAGGTGCACAGAGCGCTTAACGCCGAACAGTGTCCTCCCGCCATCAGGGCCATGTTTGTCCGGCGAGCCCATGTATCGCTACGCGAGTCCCGAGCTGCTGCGGCAGGAGCGCTGGAACTGCCGTTGTGTAAGCTGTCGAGCAGCCAGCGTGCGTTTGCATTTAGAGCGGCGAAAACCTGGAACACTGACATCTCTAAGGTCTAAGGTGAACACCCGCAGTCGGAGTTGCGGTTTCCGATATGTGGATAGCATGTGAGCTGCATTGACCGCTTCAATTTTCTTATGGTTGGTGGCTTATGGCCTCATACCGTGCGATGACAGGCCTACCATGTACAATGTGTTCTCTTTTATTGACCGCGATCGTATTGTTTTTTTATCGTGTTTAAACTGTGCCTTTGTATTTCGACATCACTACACATGTACTCTGACTGGATACGTAAAAGCCACAACGTGGATGTATCTTAATACATGACTATGACTATGACTATAACATGCATCTACGTCAGAGCAGTCGCACCAGAGTTCGGGTTAATTTACAGTAAGTCTTGTGCTGCTATTTTGCGATACTTCAAGTCGCGATGTTTATGATAAAAAATGCAGAGAATCTCCGCAAGACTATCGTGAATGCATCAGACTGCATCTTATACAAGTTCATATTGATTTAAGACATCTGAATCCCAGGGAAAGCAGACACACAGTTATGTCGCGCTAAATGCCGCTGCCCGCGCAATGTGCAATGGAGGGTTAAAACGGGACTTTGAGGCGATAACTTCATCCGCTCCTCGGAGATTAAGATTACCGACCAAAATCCAGCAAACTTGGTCACCATGAATAATTTGTATCAGGGAACGGGAATCGCAGGGGGCGAAGGTGCCCGGAAAACTTTTTTGAAAAGTGGGACGCTCTAATAACTAGGCCCTAAAAGAAATCGACAGATTCTATTATATATATGTATCAGCCCAAGGGAGCCCTCAGGGCCCCTCGAGTCCGATACGTTGTTGCCTCTGGTATAAAGGCACGCTGATGCCCCTTCATAGCCCAAGGGACGGGAGGCGTGAAGGGACATTTTTTGGCATAATTTAGCAATTTTAATTTAGCATCATTCCGCTATTTGTTTTCCCAGCGACCAATGCTTGTGATTTCATGGCGGCACCAGACCATTGTTTCCCTCCTGGTTTCAAGGAGGCACGGTTCCCCGGTGTCTCCCCTCGCCCCACAGTGCTGCCTACCGGCACGGTGGTGCCCCTGGTACACCAGCGCGGTGGTGCCCTTGGTTCAAAGAACACTGAACTATTTGCGCAGCGTAGCGGTGCGGATTTTTGTTGCTGTATTTTGGTGGTGCCCCATGGTGCCCCGGCGCGGTGGTGCCCCCACGACGCGGTGGTGCCTCAGCGCGGTGGTGCCCCCACGGCGCGGTGGTGCCCTTGGTTCAAACAACAATTAATTATTTGCGCCGCGTAGTGGCGCGGATTTTTTTGCTTTATGTTGGTGGTGCCCCTGGTGCCCCGGCGCGGTGGTGCCCCCAGGGCTCAAGGGGGAGGGTCATCACCCCCTGACCCCCCCCCCCCCCCCCCTGGTTCCGCCCCTGGTGCAAAGCCGTTCCCTTCAATTCTTGATGAACTATTGAAAACGCTCTTACGTAGATCCTAAAATACCTTTGAAACAATTCTGAGACATGTGTCGTACCATTACAAATCATTGCTCAATGAAGGGCAAGTATATAACATACACTGTGATACAACACGGCGATATTGTGATGCTTTTTCATTGACATGATCTATTCTGAGTCATTTAGTCCCCCCCCCCCCACTCACACCTCCTCAGCAGAATAATATTCCTAGCATATACCTATACCCTGCAGACAACCATAATAGTTGCCGTCGTGAGTTGGCCGGCCGGCCGGGCAGCAGAGGGAGGGGAGACCGTGACGGCGGCTCTGTCCGCGGACGGGCCGCAGCTCTGAGTTACCGCCTCCAGCCACGGACAGAAAAGGTCAGCAGGTCACCGAAAGGTCGCCAGGTCATCGCTCATCACCGACAGGGAGGGACGCCATTCGAAACACGCCGGCAGCGGGGAGTAAAAGTAATTGACATGGAATAGAAAGGTCGCTGAACAGAAGAAGAAAAAGTTCCGGGAATTAGCCGCCTTCCCTGTTCTAATGATTTAGTTATCTTAAATAATTCGCAGATCCTGCCAACTGCTGAAATCTGATGTCACATTTGGTGACAGCCGAGACGTTGAAAGACAAGTGCAAGCAATGGTGTAATTTTCATATAAAATCGCCGGAGAAATAAGCATTTATATATCACGTTTCCGTAGTGCTATTTAGAGTTACTAGATATAGTGCCGTCAGTCAGACTGTTTGACCTTCAGACGAAATATAACCCGACAAATCGGACCCTGTAGATTCATCACGCTGACGTGGAGGAGTGGTGGCCGGCCATGTTCCAAATGAATACCCCCGGGAACCCCGCGATACCCCCCGGTACCCCTCGGTACCCCCGGTACCCCTCGGTACCCCTCGGTACCCCTCGGTACCCCTCGGTACCCCCCGGTACCCCCCGGTACCCCCGAGACCCCCCGGTACCCCCGGTACCCCCCCGGTACCCCCCCGGTACCCCCCGGTACCCCGCGGTGCCCCGCGGTATCCCGCAGTACCCCGCGGTACCCCGCGGTACCCCGCGGTACCCCGCGGTACCCCACGGTACCCCGCGGTACCCCGCGGTACCCCACAGCACCTCCGGTGGTCAGGCTAACTGTGCCCGTTTACATGTTATATCACCAACGAGGCTGCAGTGACGTCTCCATCCTCAGGTGACCTAAAGCCGGTGGTGTCGTATAACCACGTCCCCCTCCCAGAAAGTCTCCGCGCTAGCTTACCACGTCAGGCGACAGTTATCGATCGTTTCCAGCCCTTGTGAGGAAGTTATTCATCAACATAAAAGATTGCGACCTGAAACGGTATGCAAAATTTATGTCACTGGCGAAGGCACTACGTAGAAAATCCAATCTCACTCGCCACATAATGTGAATATTTATTACGCCGTTTCTGTCAGCATTTCTTGACACATAAAAGTCTGCTTGTAGCAACTTATCCTAAGCTAAAGCTATACTCTGTGGCCGTTTTACCGGCACCGGCTGGTTGAAACCAGAAAACCTAACAAAAATAAACTTTTATAATTTTCGACGTGCCACTAAGAAAACCCTTGCAAGTACGTTCCAACGTTTCAGTACTATTAGCGACGTTTAAATGTATATTTCAGTTTACATATATACGTATTAAGTTATCTTGACTTTTCGAGCAGTCTCCGCCGATTGACGCATTCAATTCAATTCAATTAAATTACACCAGTTGAATTACAGAGGGCATGGTCATTGACGACTGTCTACTCAGCAATGGCTGGTCACCCGGTTAAAAATTAAAACGGCATTAAAACCTGGCCATCCCGTCCTCGCCCAATATACCCAATACTATATACCCAATATATAACATACGTTTTAAAAACCAAAATTGCCCTCAACCAATAATGTTAAAAGTTGCTTTATAATGAGTCATCCTATTTTGAAACCGTCATTATGCATAAAGATGCTCTAAATTAGAGCCCTTCATGGGACTCTTTTTCAGCCGCCATCCCGTTCCAGCCCATTCAGCCAGACCCAAACCCGTTCCAATCCGAATTCATAATTGATGGGGCTCCCATTCCCACCCGTTTCAGCATATTTCACTTTTTGTAGTGCTAAAAAGTTATATGGTCTGTCCCAAACCCGTTCCAACCCGTCACATTTCCAAAAATGGCCCATTCCCACCCATTTCCATCCCGTTCCATGGGTTCCATGGGGATTCCCATTCCATGAAGGGCTCTACTCTAAATTTCTCAGTAGGCATATATGATCAGCTAATCGGCGGAGGATCAGAGCATAAATCAGCGAGGAGGCGACAGTTAACAATGGATATTTCCCAGAAGGCGACATCCTGCTCAAGACTACACACAGAACAAAGTTTGCTCCGAGCAAACACTGGACTCCAAAACTTCTGCAATAGAAATGAAGCCAGAAATCGGGAGCATGCAATCGAATGGTAGGCGCCGTGCCAGGGTACGTAAAATAACCCATGTGCTTAATCAAGGACTTCGATCCTCGAACTCAAGCTATTACAAAGTTTGGGCTAAATAGGTATCTGAAAAAAGCTATAATAATTGTTGACCGATCGTTCCACAAAGGAGCTTTGAAGGCTTACGCTCTTTGCAGAGAACTCGGCTTCCTAACTTATCCTGACTAGGTAAAATTATAATCTACATTAAATGGATGCAATCTGCTGAACTTCAGAATAACTTCCAACGAGCTTATAGCTTATAAATTTATGGATAATTGTTTCGACACGATAGGGAAACTTGTTAAAGTTTCCTCTGATGTTCATTTTGTACCTTGGCTGGTGCTAGATGGTTGAATATCATCCATCAATGGTTATAATATGCATCATCATCACAACGTTGATGCAGTTTCTGGTGAGAAGTACGGACAAGCGAGACCGATTTTTCATCTGAGGGACGGAAGCTTCAACAGGTAGGGTAAAGGTATGTAACTTCGTGCAAAAAAAGAAGCAAATGTACTCCCATAGCCGAATGGAATGGAGGAAATGCCAAATATTCGCCACCTGAAGAATGAGAGATCTAATGCGGTGCTTTATGTCACCCTGGGACATTTCTGCCATTGCCTCACTACGCACAAAATGGCGTCAAAAATTGGTCAAAAAGCTTCTAACCTCGTAATCTCGGTGTGAAACTTCGTGACGGCCAATTTCAACTTCGGGATTCTTGTTTCTTTTTTAACAAATCTAACCACAAACTAGGAATGTAATGAATAATTCCGCTATAGCGGTGAGTTGAGGGATGTTCGAGCGTGCGTCTGTATATTTTTTGAGAGCTTGGCCCGTTTAGAAGAGGCGCTACACACCTGCACCTTTAATCCGCGCCCCGCTGGGGTCTCCAGCCGAACGCGCCCCGCTGGGGGGGGGGGGGGCAGATTCTGCCCCCTCGTTATCTTCCGAACCAATAACCGCAGCGAGACGCAAAAGGCGGCAATCGAAAGCTCTCAATGAGACGCATCTAAATCATACGCGAATTTGGTTTTAAAATTAGGTCACGTCAGGTCAGGGTCAGGTAAAAGGTCAAAAATAAGATATTTTAGTTTTGGGCCATACTTTCCATACAAAGCCTTATATTGAAACTATTATCGCACAAAGTGCTCTCAAAGGTATAATGCATCTCCCGCATTAAGCAAAAGTGAAATTGTAAGCAAAGGTCAAGGTCAAGACCTGGTCACAAAAGGTCACTGTTGACAAGATATCTACGAAAGTCATGCAGCACATGTTGTATGGGTTATATACACGTAGAATTCGATAGTAGCAGCCATTTTTACAACCTGACACCATGTAATATCAAGATCAGGTCAGGTTATATGAGGTAAAAATGTGAAATTGATTAATCTAAATAAAAAAAGCATGTTCCTAGACCAGTTTTGTCTCAGAAACACAGCGGTGCTATTTATTTGTCTGTAGGTCAAATAAAAGGCAAAAAACGTAACTTTAAAAATGACGTTAACAAAAAATGACGTAAAAATGAGTAACTCATGACATCCGCGGACGTCAT